>CABHPH010129796.1:4209-36939 GCA_902168325.1 Peromyscus nudipes | reverse complement strand
GTCCTGTCTCTGAAGCCGTCCATCTCTCTGCACAGCTGAGCAGAGGTCCTGTCTCTGAAGCCGTCCATCTCTCTGCACAGCTGAGCAGAAGTCCTGTCTCTGATGCCGTCCATCTCTCTGCACAGCTGAGCAGAAGTCCTGTCTCTGAAGCCGTCAGCGGCCTCTCCGCTTCTTCATTTTCCCCCCAGCCACCTTGTTCCTCACACCAATAGCGCCCTCGGCGTCGTCATCATCTCCTGGGTCCTCTCGCTTGCGCTTCCTCTTTTCTCCATGCTCCCTTAACTCCTGCGGGACAGCACAGAGGACGTGACCGAACATGAGTTAACAGCCTTCAGGTCACAGGTTACCAAGAAAAGGAAAAGAATCAACCCCGAATCTCACACAGTGACCAAAGCATGAACATAAGGACGCACGGATATAAGAGAATGGGGATCCTAGTGCTGGTGCCCCAGTCACATGACCCGCCACAGCTTTTCTAGGGGGCAATCTGGCATTCTGTAGAAATTCAAACTTTGTATGTGTACTCCTTGGTCAATTTCACTTCTAGATGTTTAAGAAAACAAAGGTACACATCACATGGTGGACAGGAGAGTAGAACTGACTAAAAAAGATCACATGGATTTATACTTGGTGAAACGCACTTATTAGTCAAATATAATTAGGTAAGTTAAAATTAGCTCAATGCTATCAATGGTTCTCCCTGGTACCCAGTTTACCTCTTCAGTTACTACTTTAATACTTTCTATGCCGGGCAGTGGTGGCGCATGCCCTTAATTCCAGCTCTTGGAAGGCAGAGACAGGCAGATCTCTGTGAGTTCGAGGTCAGCCTGAGTTACGGAGTGAGTTCCAGGAAAGGCACAAAGCTACATAGAAAAACCCTGTCTTGAAAAACCAAAAAATAAATAAATAAAAATAAAAATAAAATACTTTCTATATTTTCTGAAATTTTTTTCCTAGTCCATATATCCGACCTGAAACTCTCAGTGACCCCCAACTCAGCTTCAAAAGTGCTAGGATTATAGGCATATGCCATTATAGTTAACTACAGGTAGCACTTGTGTGTGTGTGTGTGTGTGTGTGTGTGTGTGTAGGGGGGTCCATTTGTGTGTGTGTGTGCACATGCAGGCCAAGGGACAACCTGGGGTGCCATGCACCTTTCTTACCCACCACAGACAGCAATTTTATAAATAAAAACCACAGCAAGCCTGAAGGCAAAACTTCTAAGGGTTTTCTTCTAGAATCTTCTCTCTGCTGCTACTGCCACTTCCCCTACTACAGTCAGAGTTCACACAGCTTGTCTGGTGCTCAGGATATACTGAAGGCATTCAAGGAAATGTTCTTCCCAATTTATAGGGGAGGACCTGGTTCTGAGAGGCGAGCAAAATGCCCAAGCTCACTCGAGCCACAGCTAGCCTTCTGACCTTGAGATTGACCTTTGTTGGGGGGAGGGCACAACACAGGAAGAGTAGAGAATGTGGTCACCCTGGTCAGACTACACCAACCCAGATGCAGTGGTGAATTTCCCATGAGCCCTCAACCTTTGTTTGCCCGTCTTGAATCTGGAAGAAAATGCAAGCCCACAAAGAGGGTACCCCATCAGAAGCTGGTGAAAGCAGACACTGCGTACCATTCGGGCAAATCTCTGGGCTTCACTCACACGTTCTGTGAGCATCATAACCTCCTCATCCTGCGTTGGAAAGACAGGCAGTTTCTTCCCAATTAAGTGCTCGATGCGCTGGAAGAGCTCCACATCGTACCTGAGGAAGGAAAATTGCCTGGCTCTGCTGGGCTGGCAAAGCCAGCATCTTCCGATGCCCAGTGCCATCGTGTATAATAAGAGTATGGGCCAGCTTTAAACAATGCTGAATATATGATTCCTTCTCAAAACACAGGTAAAAATGCAAGCTTTGTGCCTGGACGGTTGGGAAACTGCCGACAGTGTTATTTAGTCACAGCATAGGTGTCCCACATGCACTCATGTGGATGTAGTGGGTTACACAGAACAAGAGGACATGAAGGGAAGAGGAGAGTGAGAGAGAGGGGAACTGGGGGAGGGTATGATCAAGATACACTGTATACGTGTGTGAAACTGACAAATGGGGCGGGAGAGGTGGTTTGCTGGTTAAGAGCATTGACTGCTCTTCCAGAGGACCAGGGTTCAATTCCCAGCACCCACATGATAGCTCATAATGGTCTGTAACTCCAGCCCCTGGGGATCTAATACCCTCTTCTGGCCTCTGCAGGCACCAGACATGCACATGGTGCACAGACACACATGCAGGCAAACACCATACACATAAAAAATTAAAAATAAAAAAAGTCAGCCAGGCCGGGCGGTGGTGGCTCACACCTGTAATCCCAGCACTCGGGAGGCAGAGGCAGGCGGATCTCTGTGAGTTCGAGGTTAGCCTGGACTACAGAATGAGTTCCAGGAAAGGCGCAAAGCTACACAGAGAAACCCTGTCTTGAAAAACCAAAAAAGTAAAATAAAATAAAAAAATTTAAAAAGTCAGACATCGTTATTCTAGCCCATCAGAATTAAGAGAAAGGTCACTGCCCCTCAGTTCTGGCACTGAAAGGAGTAGCAGGTACCACCTGTGCTTCTGTATGACACGACATCTTTCACAGTATTTCCTGGTTTTGTTTGTTTTTAAGACAGATCCACCATGACCATCGACTTACCATATTTTTACCAAAACTGTTTTAGGTCAGAGTGGTTCCCATTTCGAAACATGAAAACCAGGGCTGGGGAGCTGACTCAGTGGTCAAGCGCTTAATGAGCCAGCATGAAGACCTGGGTGCAGTCCCCACATAAAAAAACAAACTGGGCCTGGTGGTGCACACAGGGGAGCAGAGACAGGTGGGCCCCAGGGTTCACTGGCCAGACAGCCTGGATGACTTGGCAAGCTCCAGGCCAAAGAGTGACCCTGCCTCAAAACAGGGAGGATGGCTCCTGAGGAATGACACCCAAGGCTGACCTAGGGTCTACACAGGTGCTACACAGACTGTCTGTCTCTGCACTGCCCTGTCCCAGCACTGATTTACTTACTGTGTGACAAAAGTAATGGCCTTTCCAGAGCGCCCGGCTCTTGCAGTTCGCCCCACTCGATGGATATAATCCTGGAACAGAAGAGGCAAATCAATTCAGATCAGGTAAGAAAGGATGTGTGCCAATGGAGTACTACTCAGCAGAGAAAAACAATGACAGCATGAAATTTGCAGGCAAATGGATGGAACTAGAAAATATCATCCTGAGTGAGGTAACCCAAACCCAGAAGAACAAACATGGTATGTACTCACTCATAAGTGGATTCTAGATATAAAGCAAAGAACAATCAGACTGCAACCCACAGAACCAGGGAGGCTATATAGCAGGGGGGACCCTAGGATTACTGTGGCTTATAATAAGTTTTGGTTTTACTCAATTACTGGGCAAGCCTCGATCAAACATTTCACTATTAGGATAAGAATTTATACTATATCAAGCTGATAATAGAAAAATAAATAAATAAATAAAAATGGGGTGGGAGGGGAAGGATGTGTGCAAAGTCCTGCTGCAAGCCTTCCAAAGAAAACACAGACCTTTGGAACATGGAGGACATGCCCTGGGAATCTGCTGAGCAATCTACTTTTTTTAACATTCTCATGGCACAAAATTCATCCAATGCCTGTTTCTCTTATACAAAGACAAACCCATAGCACCTATCTCCATGGCTGTGGCAACACTGGGTAAAGTAGAACACTGGATCTAGGGTCCTACACAATTATCTGAACATCTACTTCTGTGAACTTCAGTTCCTATTTATAGACCAGGGCTAGAGATGAATGCCCAAACTTAGAGTTGTTGTGAAAATCAAATGAGACAGCAACTTATCTGTAACAGCTCAACAAGGAGCCAAGAGAAACAAAGTTCCACCAGGGGTGATCCTGCCTCTCCCAGGGGACAGTTTTGGTTGTCTCAACTGGAAGAGTGTGAGATAGCGTTGTCAAGTAGACTAGAGGAATGCTAAGCACACTGAACACAAACAACGACTCCCAAGACAAAGAATCCACCAGTCCAGATGCTATCAGTGCCAACCCTGAGAAATGCTGAGACACTAAACATCGGAAGCCACTGTCCGTAAAGAAGGGACCGAGTGGTTAGCACCCTGTATTTGCCCCTCGGACTGTGTCTAGTAGCTCTGCCCGGGACCTTCCCACTCACATCAGCAAAGCTGCAAACACAGACGTGTGCAAACGGTGAGGGTAAATCAGCCAAGAGCCTTCCCAGTTGGTGCTTTCTGAGACAGGGTCTCAGGCAGCCCAGGCTGGTCTTGAACTTCCTATGTCCTTGGGGATGACCTTGAAGTTCTGATCTTCCTGCTACCTCTGGCATGCTGAGATTACAGACCTGTGCTACCATGCCCAGTTTATTTGGGGCTACAGCTCAAACCCAGAGTCGTATGCATGCCAGGCAAGAGTTCTCCCAATGAGCTCTATCCCACCACTCTCTCAGGTTCTGATACTGAACTAATAGAGGACAGAACACTACATATTAACTAAGGAAAAACAAACAACGACAAAAAAAAAAACAACCCGCATAATTTAATAAATAAACTTTAGAACTAGAAAGTCCAGGCAGCAAGAGGACCTACCTTAGAATGAGTTGGAATGTCAAAATTGATCACTACATCCACATGGGGTATATCCAGACCTCTGCTGGCGACATCAGTTGCTAGAAGAATGGATCGAGCCTTGGCCTTAAACTTATTAAGGGACCCAAGGCGCTTGCTCTGAAATGAGGAAAAGAAATGAGAAACTTTTATTCTGAAAAATAAAGGAATCCTGGCATACTTGACACGGAATACAAACACAATAAAAAATTAATGTTTTGGGCCGGGCGGTGGTGGTGCACGCCTTTAATCCCAGCACTCGGGAGGCAGAACCAGACAGATCTCTGTGAGTTCGAGGCTAGCCTGGGCTATAGAGTGAGTTCTAGGACAGGCGCAAAGCTACACAGAGAAACCCTGTCTCAAAAAAACAAAACAAAACAAAAAAATTAATGTTTTTATATAGTTTTCCCTTCTAAGTCAAAGCCAGGGCTTCACAAGTCAAAACAAATATGGAAACAACAAAAAATACTTAAGACAGGCCACAAATGGTAACACAAAACAGAGACTATTTTTAACATGTCAGAAACATAATCAAAAAATATGTTATTAACAGTCTTCAGAGGCCAGAGAATCATCACTGCTAATACACCGACTCAACAGCTTACAAACCAGACAACTGCCTATAAAATGTTCTTTTATGTACATGTGTATTCACATGTATACAGAGATGCACATAAGTACACACATGAACATGTATGGGGAGGCCAGAGGACACCCTTAGGTGTTGTGACAATCTCTTTTTGAGACACAATTTCTCACTGACTTGAAGCTCAGCAATCAGTCTAAGCTGGTTAACCAGTAAGCTGAGCTCCAGGCAGCTGGGATTACAAGCACAGGCCATCACACAAAGCTCTGGGTGTTTCTGGGGCTCAAACTCAGGTTCCTCATGCTTGCATGGAAAGTGCTTTACCAACAGAGTCATCTCATCTATGAAATATTCAATATGAGCAACCCGCTTCTGAAAAGGAAAGCAAGCTTACAAAGCAACACGTCAAAGCCTGTAGATTAGACGGAGTGTGCAATGGGCACTGGTGCCCATAAAAATCAGGAGTGTGAAATGTGCATGAGTACCCTCCGTCCTGATGCACACTAATCTACTGATGCAGGGTCTGCCGTCCTCATCCCAGCAGTTCCTGACAGAGGACTCTTACCTGACTCATCTGTCCATGCAGGGGGATGGCAGTGAATCCGAGATTTCGGAGTAGCAAAGCCGTTCTCTGAGTATTGTTACAGGTGCTGCAGAATATCATAAAGGAGTTGCCAGCCAATTCATTGAGAATATAAACCAGATAGGTGTCCTAAATCACAAACCCAAAACAAGAAACATAACTGACCTGGAAGAAGGGTGGGAGACCTAGCAACATGTAGGAAAAGACCAAGCTTGTAGGAGTGTCTCAATTCTCCAACCACCAGCTTTGGGCTTTACACCTCTTCCCCGCTACTCCCCAGGTTTTTGGACAGGGTATCTGTGGGGAGTGGAGGAGTCCCTGAGAGAATGTGGAAGGAGCAGACTGAAGTCCTGTCCTGAGTTGTTGTTGACATGAAGAAAATGGCCATGAAGGCCCCCAAGGCTCCAGACCCATGGAAATAGCAAGCTTTTCCTGGTCAGGCTCAGGGACCCAACAGTATGCCAATGTTGACAGTGTGTAGAAAACTCTCAATCACAGCTTCCTCCTCCAGGATGTGCAGAGCCTGAGACTGCTCCTCGACAGGCCCACTACAGACAACAGCTGAACCTACTCTGTATATAATAAAATAAACACGCTGGCTTTCCCAGTTGCTGTTGACGGCTCTATCAGAGTGCACAGCCCACCCAATCCCAGCTAACCTGTGCCTATAGTTAATTCCCAGTTGCCCTACCTAGGTCAATCCCAATGCCCAGGTTGTGGCAGGTCTCACTATGTGGTCCAAACTGGCCTCAAAACTTAACTTTGAGGCCCAGGCTGGCCTTGAACCTACGGTGATCCCCTACTTCGGATTCCAGTGCTGGGATTTCAGGTGTGCACTGCCACACCTAGCTAGCTATATGAGCTCTGTGAACCAAGCACCCCAACAAATCCTGAGGCCACACAGATATGTACACAGCACCCAAGCAAGGTCTTTCTAAAGTAGCCATGAAATAAGCAGACAACGTAAAATTGAGCACAAGGGTGGCCTGGGGAGGAAGGAGCTCTGCCATTCTATCACAGCTTCTACTTTGGTTTAATGCTGTGAATTCTTGGCATGTTCACTTTATCTGTGATAAACACAAGCTGGACACGCAGCTCTCGGCTGGTCAAGAGTGACACATTCTCAGATGCTTTGGTGAGGACAGGAATGGTTGCAATGACAAAGTCAACACTTCACCTTGAATTTGGAGGGAATAAAAAGGTAGTACTGCTGCAGCTTCTCAACAGTCTGGTACTTAGAGGAAACGGCACATTTCACAGGGTTCTTGAGAGCTGCACGCTGAAGTTTTTGCACCTAAAGAAGAAAATAGAATAACACATCAATTCCTAAATGCTCGATGTTTTTATTGTTATGTGCTTTCACTATTGTTGTTACACTGACTCCCCCCACCCCCTGTGTGTGTGTGTGTGTGTGTGTGTGTGTGTGTGCACTAGGCATTGAATCCAGAGCATCACCCACGTTAGCAACTGTTCTATTACCAGCTACATCTCCAGCCCTAGTTTGACATTCTACTTTGAGACAGGGTCTCACTAAGGTACCCAGACTGGCTTTGAACTTACTTTGGGGCCTATAAGGCCTTAAACTTGTGATCCTCCTGCCTTAGCCTCCCAAATAGCTGGTAAGCACGACCACACCTGGCTTGTATATCAATTCCTTTTTTTTTAATTAATTAATTTTTTGGTTTTATGTGGGTAGGTTCTCACCATACAGACCAGCCTGACCTGAACTCACCGAGGCCTACCTGCCCTTGTTCATGTATCAATTCTCATAAGAGGAAATCAGGAGTCCAAGCAAACCTCACCTTCTTGGTCATGGTAGCAGAAAAGAGAAATGTCTTCCGATCTCGGGGAATCACTTTGAGGATCTTGTCAACCTGAGGCACACAGGAAAGAATCCACTGATATTTAGACTAGAAGTCTATAGATTCTCTGCACTGGGATGGGGTGGAGGTGGGGATACACATGGGGATGGACTGAGAGCCCAATCTCAGAAGGTTTAGGATTTAAAATACAATTTAAATTCAGTTAGAATTTACTGGACATTTGCACTCTTGCTACTAGACCAGATGTTTTATATTTTTAAAATGCCATTCAAAGAACAATTTAAAGCTAAGTTAAGAAAAAGGCCAAAAAGTAAACATTACTCAACTAAATAAACAATGTCAAGTTGGTTATCAAAGACAGTGAAGACATTCCAAGGTATACATAAGAGACTTAGGCCAAGTGAAGTTCCACCTCTGAAGTCAGTCACGACTGTATTCTAAGAGGCACCAAGAATGCAGAAAACCCATGGACCTGCTACTGAGGCTGACAAGGTGCTCTATACACCACATGCACAAGGAAAAAAAAGCAGTCTGAACGAGGACCAGAGAAGCTCTAGGGAGGACCAATGTTAAAACTCACCTCTGTCTCAAAATCCATGTTCAGTATCCGGTCTGCCTCATCCATGACCAAGTACTTCAGAGCTCTTAAGTTGAAGCCTTTGGTATTTTCCAAGTGGTCAATCAGTCGGCCAGGAGTGGCTACCAAGAAAGGGTGAGGAGAAAGGACCCAAGGATGAGAAAGTAATCTACTCCCCGTAAAACAAGAAGACAGCTGATAGTTAAGCAAGGTCACAGGGTCCACTCCCCAGGTGCCACCCAACATGGTAGATTTCCTCCAACCCATCCGGCCATGGTGGCCTTTACCTCTGTCAGTGACGACTCACCTATTACTATATGTGGTTTTTTGGCCAAGGCTAGTGACTGGGACATTGAATCAATTCCACCAACAATCACAGCTGCAGAAACAAAGCAAATACACAACAGTGACTCTCAGTCTTCTCACTGAGCACCTGCAAAGCCAATGCTAGATCTCTACTTACGTTTGTCCAGCCGCCCAAGCTCAACCACAGCACCCACTCCTTAGATCACAGCATGCTACCAGTGCTCTCCTCCCTCTCCTTCCCACTCTTCCCCACTTGTGATGACACCCGGCGCGCCTGCTGCTCTTCTTAGACACTCACCACACTGCACTCCAATGGAGGACCCCAGGGCCTCGAACTGCTCAGAGATCTGAAAGGCCAGCTCTCGAGTAGGCGTGAGGACCAAGGCAAACAAGCGCTGGGGAGTCTCCAGCAGCGCGTTCAGAATGGGCAAAGCAAAGGCACCTGTTTTCCCAGATCCAGTTTCCGCCAACCCAATAATATCACGGCCTGCAGAAGAAAACGCAACAAAACCCTAATACAAAGAAATGCCTTCTGGGTTCCTTCAAAGTTGTCTATAGCGACACAGTACTGGGCATTAGAGACTGAATAAATGAAACCTAGATAAGCTAAAATCCAATGACGGGACAAATACAAAAATATGTTTAATTTGAAGCTAAATTTTTTTTTTTTAAGGTTTTTTGAGACAGGTTTTCTTTATGGAGACTTGGATGTCCTGGAACTCACTCTGTAGACCAGGCTAGCCTCAAACTCACAGAGATCTGCCAGCCTCTGCCTCCCGAGTGCTGGGATTAAAGGCATGCACCACCACACCTGGCTTAATTTGAAGCTAATTTTTAAAAAAACTTATCGTATCTGTGTGTTCTCTCTCTGTATATTCCTGTATATTCCATGGTGTAGCTATGGTAGTCAGAGAACAACTTGCAGGAGTCAGTTCTCTCCCTCCACTATGTGGGCTCCAGAAATCAAACTCTGGTCATGAGTTTTAATAGCAGGCACCTTTAACCACTGAACGACCTCACCAACACAAATATGTTTAATCTGATAAGGCCTTAATGACAGACCCTAGAAAATATAATGAGACCATAAAGGAAAATGCCAGGCTAACAGAGATCTCCAAGTTCTATCTGGAAGTAAGCAAAGAAGGGAAGGACAGCTATTCCTGCATGAGGAAAGGGGTTGGGGCTTTAAGAAACAGCACACAAAGGAAGAGTGAGAAGCCACACCCAGACTGAATACAAAGGCATTATATGGGAAAGGACTGAGACCATAGGCCCAGCTACATGGGAGGCTTGGAGAAAGGAGCATGTGGGCCCAGGAGTCTGAAGCCAGCCTGGACATCACAGCAAGGACCCATCTCAAACACAGAAACCAACAAAAACTGGGTGAAAGGAAATGTGATGGGTGACCAACCTAGTTATGGGAAACTCAAAAGCCAAAAACAGAGATAGGAACTACAGAACAATTATTCTAGGAAGATAACAATTCTGGATACAGAGAAGGTTCAGAGAGAGTCAGCCACGAGCCAACTGGACATACTTATGCCAGCCGTCCTTGAGCTCACCTTCCGGAAGCACAGACCACGTAACGTCCCTGACGTCCATAATCAACTGACCTATGAGCATCTTCACAGCCCCGCTCTTCCCTTCCCTAGACGGCCTGTGCTCGGCCACCCTGTGCTCTCCTCCTCTGCATTCTCCACCTCATTCCCAGTGCAGGAGATGCATGCATACATACACACACGCATGCTAGCAATGCAGACATGGGAGCCGTGGATCTCTCCTGGTTACTGCTTCCCGAGCGACAGACACATCAGAGTTACAACCTATGAGGGACGCATGCCTATCTCCATCCATGTTCCATGTCTGAAAACTTTCTTCTTTGTGTGTGTTTGTTTTGTTGTCGTTTCGAGACAGGGTTTCTCCATGTAGTTTTGGTGCCTGTCCTGGATCTCACTCTGTAGACCAGGCTGGCCTTGAACTCAGAGACCCACCTGGCTCTGCCTCCCCTAGTGCTGGGATTAAAGGCGTGTACCACCCTCACCCAGCTTCACATCTGAAAGTTCTAATTCGATAGGTCCAAATTGTTTTAGCGTGAGGAAAAGAGGGTGATGACAGAGTCACTGTTACAAAGCAAACGGCAGGAAACGGAACAGCTGGAGAGACAGGAGATGAAATACTGTTCTGAAATTAAGGATGACAACCTCAAAGAGGTGGAGGCGCACGCCTTTAATCCCAGCACTCGGGAGGCAGAGGCAGGCCTAGCCTACCAAGTGAGTTCCAGGACAGGACAGCCAGGAATACACAGAGAAACCCTGTCTCAAAGAGGGAAAAAAAAAAGAGGAATGGCCAAGGGTGTTCAAAGCCACAATATGACGGATTCTCAATTCCCATCTCTGAATCACTTAGCCAGGATCTGAACAGCAGAATGTTCTAGGGGGTTAAAGCTGTCATCCCTCCACTACTCATTAACACCAGTGTCTCCCTCTCAAATGTCAGAATTATAGGCTTGTACCATCATCACACCTGGCTTTATTTATTTGAGGCCCAGTCTTGCTTTGTAGCTTTGGCTTGCTTGTTTGTCTGTCTGAGGCAAGGTCTTACTATGTAGCCCTCGCTGAGCTGGAACTCATCACGTAGATCAAGCTAATCTCAGACTTGCAGCTATCCTCCTGCCTCAGCCTCTTCAGTTCAGAGAAGTAGTCCTGTCATACCCAGGTAGACATTCTATCTTTATTTCACTTGAAATGTGCCAGCAACGGATCTTAAAAGTGTAACATTTAGTTGAGCATAACTTCACATTGAATCTGTACCAACATGCATACTGAATTTCAACCTACCTTGCAAGGCCAAAGGAATAGCTTCAATCTGGATCTTGGTGGGCTTTGCCCATCCCAACTGGTCACAAGCTTCGCACAATACATCTGTGACACCCTTTGAATTCAGAAAACCGTACTTTAGCAAAGAATACATCCTCACTTCCCTCCATTTTAAATGCCTTTCTTTATCGGGGCCCCCCTACCGGGGATATGTAGCCCCTTACTCTTGACCTCATTGTGCATCTCAGCACCTACTTTATATGAACACCATGAGACAGCTCCTGGAGACAATTTCCAGTCACCGGGGGCTGTGCCAACTGCTTTACATGTATTATCTCATTTAACCGTCAAACCAGTTCTGACAAGTGGTTGGCTGTGACTGTACCCAATTATCACGTGTGTAAAGTGAGGCAAGGAGCCATAACAGCTTGCTTGCCTTTCTTTTGTGACGAGGTCAGAAGGCAAAACTGATTCCAGCTACAAAGACCCAGTCACGCGTGACCCTGGATAACAAACGGCTCGACACTACAGTGGAAAGGCAAATGGGGGCTCCCGGATTCAGCAGCATCCCACAAGGCAAATGCACCCGAGGGAGAGTGATGAGAGCCGGAGTTCCTAACAGTCTGGAGAAAGCCTAAGCTAGGCCCCAAAGTGCTTTTATACGCTACAGGCCTGGCTATAAAGTACCCAAACCCTGGGTGAGCCTCAGGCCAGCATCGCAAAATAAATACCAGCATCACCCATTCTCACCAGGTCCTTAAATGTTTTAGCTTCCTCCTCTTCCGCAGCTGTCTGAAGCGCCTCTGTGGAGGAATCGTGTTCCTCGGACGCCGCCATCTTGCCTGTGGCTTCCGGAAGTGGAACGGCGGCGCACGCGGTGCTGGGAAATGTAGTTTCACTCTTTCCTCGAGTGCACGTTCTGCGCGCCCCCTGCTGGCTCTGGGTTTGCAGCGCCCCACATGGGTGGGGCTTTGGAGAGCTGTAATGGTTAGAAGTCTGTGCGCTTATGCAACTAAGCCTAGAAAAGTGACTAATGACACGCCATCCCTTTCTGCTGCCATTTAAGTCTCTGCCCCTCCCTTTTTTTTTGGTTTCTTGAGGCAGGATCTCATTCTGTAGCTCAGGCTTTCAGAGCCTTCTCTCTCTTCCCATTGTTACCACTTTTCTAACTGTAGAGATGTAAACACATGCAATATTTGTTCATTACTTCACATATTCGGCAACTGACAACTGAATATATATACTTGGATTGTGTTAGGTGACTAGTGACAGTACAGGACAGCATCAACTGCCCTAGGGGAGAGAAGGCAGATAATGAATATGCAACAACGGGTCACTTTAAATTGTGAAAAGTGCTATGATGTAATAGCCTACATAAAAATAAGGGAACAAAGCCTTGGGAGACAGAGGTGTCAGGATTACTACAAAACTGGGGAGGTGTCTCTGAGGCAGTGATATTTGAGCTGGGACCTCACTCATTGCAGTTCAGGGGATAACTATTCAAGACTAGTGGATCTATCTGTACATAAAAAATTCCTGAGGCCAGTGAGATTTCTAAGCACAGCCACCACTCAGGCATGTATGTTGCATGCCCTGTACCTACAAGTGCACCCATGTGGGGAGGCACAGGAGTTCTCAATGTGTGGGATTTTCAAAGCAGCACTCTTTCTGAAATTGAGGCATCAGAGACAATCTGATGTCATTTTCTCTGGCAGAGAGTGTCGATAAAATGTGCGCAGGGTTTGTCACACATACCTTTAACAGCAGTTAGGGGTCCACATGCTGATGCTTCATGGGAACAGCATAGATTAGCTTATGTATATTTAAAATACGAGACTAAGACCAGGCAGTGGTGATGCACGCCTTTAATCCTATCACTTGGGAGACAGAGGCAGGAGGATCTCTGTGAGGCCAAAGCTAGCATGGTCTACAGAGTGAGTTCCAAGACAGCCAGGGCTACACAGGAAAACCCTGTCTTGAAAAACAAAACAAAAAATTCAAAAACATCGCTCTCACCCACCATGATGCTGGTCTATAGAAAGGAAACTGGGAAAGGAGTCCAATTCAGAGACAAGAGATGATCTTTGTTTCCCAAGTTCTAGAGATAAAATGGATGCTAAGCACATGCTGTTTGGGTCAAGTGTTGGAAGTAGGCACCATGGCAGACCAGAGGGATTTTGTTTTGTTTTGGTTTTTGGTTTTTCGAGGCAGGGTTTCTCTGTGTAGCTTTGCGCCTTTCCTGGATCTCGCTCTGTAGACCAGGCTGGCCTCGAACTCACAGAGATCCGCCTGGCTCTGCCTCCCAAGTGCTGGGATTAAAGGTGTGCGCCACCACCTCCCAGCCAGAGGGATTTTTTTTTTAAATCAATGTGTATCAGTTTTTTTGTTTGTTTTTGTTTTATCAGCTGTTTCTTTATCAGTGGTTCTGAACCTTCCTAATGCTGCAGCCCTTTAGTACCATTCCTCATGTTGTGGGGACTAATAGGTCTTCTGTACCCCAGTAATAGGTTTCTCCACCAATACAGCAAGTCAGATCAAGCTGAATTTAAAAGTACAACAACAGGTTTATCTGAGCAAAGCAGCTCCTGGGTGGATTCTCCAGTCCCAGAGATGGAGGCTGGAGAAGCTGCACCCACAAATGAAAGCAGGAAGACTTTATAGGTTGTAGGTGTGGGTTGATGATACATCTGCCACAAGCTGGGTTTGTGCCCAAGTATGGTCAAAAGCTTAGCACTTCAGGAAGGGACTTGGGAGGCTGTCATCTTCAGGGGAGGAAGTTTCAATAACTGTCAAGAATGTGGGACTGGGCTTTTAGTGCCTTTCCTTTGGGAGACTCTGAGTAGGTGGGGTTTGGAAAGAGAGACAGTGGGGGCTGGAGAGATGGCTCAGAGGTTAAGAGCACTGACTGCTCTTCCAGAGGTCCTGAGTTCAATTCCCAGCAACCACATGGTGACCCAATGGTTCAGCTGTGAATGTAGCTGTGGAGGGGGTGGGGGGAGAAGACTCTGGAGTTAGAGGAGATAGAAAAAATTAAAGTACAGTTGTTACAAATAAAATGCAGACTTCAAAGACAGAAAAAGCCACAACCCAAACCAAATTTAAATGCTTGAAAATTGGCATCACAAACAAGCTCATTCCTGATCTATATTGTGGCAGTCTGAACGCCCCCAGAAAACTGTGCCAAAGAGTTTAGAATACAAATGTACAATAAAAGTAAATACACACTCAAAACTGCAAACTTCAGGTAACTATTTTGAATTGAAAATGACAAAAATTTAATGTTGAACGACCTGATAAAATAACCATTTGGAAACTGAAAAAAAAAAAGAGAGAGAGAGAGAGAGACAGGAATGGGGTTTTCCGAATCATGCAGGGGTGAGCTGGAGGTTCCAACCGAACAGTGACCCTCCCTCCCTACGCCCAACCATGAAATTATTTTTGTTGCTACTTCATAACTGTAATTTTGCTACCTTTATGAATTGTAATGTAAATATCTGTGTTTTTCTGATGGTCTTAGGTGACCCCTGTGAATGGGGTCATGACCCACAGATTGAGAACTGCTGCTTTAGAGAGTGGGGTGTTTTTCCTCCCCATATCTTCACGCTGTGTCCTTTAGCTGAGTTTGGTTTTCTTATTTTTCACTCCTAGTTAAAGGGAAGGAGGAAAGCTGCTCCTGTGTAAAACAACAGGCCAGCCCAACATGGGTTGTACCAGGTAGTCACAGCACACGCTTGGCAACACAGCACCAAAGGCACTTCCCATGACTATCCTCTGTAGTTGATCTGTTTGTTTGTTTGTTTGTTTTTTTATACTCTTCTTCGAGGGCCTCCCAGTTCCCAAATAAATACACAGAGGCTTATTCTTAATTATGAATGCCCAGCCTTAGCTTGACTTGTTTCTAGCCAACTTTTCCATTTTTTTTTTCCTGGTTTTTCGAGACAGGGTTTCTCTGTGTAGTTTTGGTGCCTGTCCTGGAACTTACTCTGTAGCTCAGGCTGGCCTCGAACTCGCAGAGATCCGCCCGCCTCGAGTGCTGGAATTAAAGGCCTGCGCCACCACCCGGCAACTTTTCTAATTTAAATTAACCCATTTCTCTTCTTCTATGTTTTGCCTCTGGGCTTTTTACATTTCTTAATTCTATGTGTCTTTCTTCCCTTCTTCCTTGTGGCTGGCCCCTGGAGTCCTCCTCTCCTCCTCCTTTTCTTACTCCTAGCTCTTCTTTTTGAGCCTAGATTTCTCCTCCTGTTTATTCTCTCTGCCTTCCAGTCCTGCCTGTCTCTCTCCTGCCTAACTATTGGCTGTTCAGCTCTTTCTTCGATCAATCAGATGTTTTAGACAGGCACAGTAACACAGCTTCACAGAGTCAAACAAATGCAACATAAAAGAATGCAACCCATCTTTGCATCATTAAGCCAATGTTCCACAGCAGCCCTCTGTGTTTTCTATTTTATTTAATTTTCTTCAGCATCTCCTGTAGCCCAGGACGGCTTACCTCAAGCTCCCTGTGTCTCAGAGGCTGACCTTAAAACTCTTGATCCTCCTGCCTCTGCTTCCCAAATGCTGGGAGGACACAGATGCACCATCACGCCTGGGAATTAGGCCGTTCAAGGGGTCTCTGAAAGTGAAACACACTCTTTGGCAGAAGAGGGAGCTGACTCCTCCTGAAGGAAATCTGTCCACCACTGTAGCTATGTCCTTTCCCCTCTTGGCTGCAGCTACACAGACCTCCTGAGGAATTCATTCTCTTACCTGACCAGAACCTAAGGCCCACAAGAAAAGACCTGTGTCCAGGATCATGCAGCAAGGCCACAAGGTCACAAGGTCACAAGGTCAAGGCCAGAATCCAACCTGCTTGAGGCCCAGACATGTGACTTTATTTTTTTTCTTTCTCTCTCTCTCTCTCTCTCTCTCTCTCTCTCCCTCTCTCTGACAGGGTCTCACTAGGTAGCCCTGACCAGCCTGGGACTCACTCTATAGACCCGAACAGATCTGGAACTCCCAGAAAACTCCCAGAGACCCACTTGCCCCCAGTACTGGGATTAAAGATCACCACCAGTAAGTTTTCTGAAGGTCACTGTGTGTTGTCAAGACCAGCTTCCCTCTAAGTTTTCTGAAGGTCACTGTGTGTTGTCAAGACCAGCTTCCCTCTGCTGAGCTCTGAATTCTAAGCAAACTCTTCTCCACAAACCAAGAGGGGAGCCCCTGCAGCAGTTCCGTTTCCCCTGGATGGACTTGGATTTCCCTCAAGAGAGCAGGACAGGGAAATCAGAGCAGGGGGCAGCTGAGGGGCTGCAGAGACCAGAAGCCCAGGTAGAAACACGTGGCGGTAAAGGTAGATGCCACATCTAAAGGTACCCAAATTCCGATGTCACAGAAAAGAAAAACAACACAGGTAAGATGTCTGGGAATTGACTGTACCCCCTTTTTATTAACACCTGTGAGTAGTAAGAGATGATAGGTGTGGTGATATATTTGTAATTTAAGAAATAAAACTTGCCTGAAGATCAGAGGACAGAGTCAGCCACAGAGTTAGCCACAGAGGTCAGGCAGTGGAGGCACACACCTTTAATCCTAGCACCCGGGAGGCAGAGGCAGAGATATCGGGGACTAGGGGGGTCCAGCCCCTCAATAGTCCCCTCCCAGGGTCCAGGAAGAATCTACAACCAGCTGATAATTTAATCTTTAATGATAAGAAATGAATCTACGTACACACACAAAACTCTTAGTCCATACACTTTATTCTTCTGAGTCAGTTTTTTCTCTACACTGCTTCAATTCTGCTCCGTTCTTGCCTGATTCCTCTCTACATTTATCTGCTGTCCCTTCTAAGTTCTATCTTAATTCTCTCATCTCAGTTCTGCCCCATCTAGGTTCTCATTCATCTAGTTCTTTCCCATCTTAGCTCCTCTCTCATCTTCTTTCTCATCTTCTTTCTCATCTGGCTCTTCCTCATCTTCCATCTTGTTCCTCTAGTACTCTCTTCTAGCCCTTCAATCTAGTTCTTCCCCATCTAGTTCCTCCATTCTCTTTTCTCTTCTCCATCTCGTCCTTCTCTGAAAATAAAACTGCCTTTCTATCCCTTTGACCCTTATCTTTCCAAGCTATCTCTGTTCCCTCTGGCTAGTGTGCTGGGTCACTAGGCAACTTCCATCACAGCTAGATGTACCTGCACGCTGGAATCCTTTAGTTCTGAGTTAATTGTTAAGGGTGGATCTGAAACCAGAGATAAGCCTTTAGATAGAAGAAAGTTAAGCTTAATTAGCACATCCGCCAGGCCTTCTTAAACATCCACCAGGCCTTCTCAAACAGATAGTCTGGATGCTTATGTCTCTTCTTAGAGAGTACAGAGGAATCTCTGATGAGATACTTTCGTCCCTCTGGCGATGGTCCTGGCCAGATGCTGCTAATGACAATAATTACAGAAAGGCCTGAAATTAAGGGTCCCGGCTGTGTTACTGCTCAGAAGGTTCTCTAAATATTCCTTAGTAGAGGGGAAATTGTGCCCAAAGAATGATGGAAAAGCTACAATAGCACACGAGAAATTCATAGCAGGAAACGGCTGATAATCAAAAGCCAATATCACCAAGACTCCTTGAGCCTCAGCTTGACCTTTGGAAGGCCCTTGGCTTCTTCCAGGTATTAGCTTTGTCATAATCAGCTGAAATCCTGCTTCATATATTTTTGCAGCTTGAAGCACAGAGATAAATCTGGATCTCTGTGAGTTCAAGGCCATGCTGGGCTACACATGATTAACCCAGTCTAAAAGCGAAACAGACCCAGGCAGTGGTGGCGCACACCTTTAATTCCAGCACTTGGGAGCATACACTTTTAATCCCAGCACTAGGAAGATTGAGACAGGAAGTGATATGGCTGGTCAGAGAAAGGAATACAAAGCGGGAAGAGACAAGAACTGACTTTTTCAGGCTGAGGAGTTGTTGTTATAAGAGGTGGTGGTTGTGGCTTGCTCTGCTTCTCTGTTCTTTCAGCTTTCACCCTGATACCTGGCTCTGGGTTTTTATTATAAGACCATCTAGGATTCGTGCAACAGATAGGTTTGTGGCATTGCACATGCGTACAACATGCTTTTGTATCCTCACCTATTGCCCTCCTTACCCTCCCCTCACCTGGCCCCTGACCCCTCTCTAGCACTGACTGCTGCTTTAAGGGAACTGGTTTACACCATTCTCTTGTTTTTATAAAACTCCAAGCCAGGATAATAGTGCATGCCTGTATTCCCAGCACTTGGGAGGCAGAGGCAGAAAGATCTGAGTTCAAGGCCAGCCTACGTAGAGGAACTCTGTCTCAAAAAAAAATTGAAAAACAAACTGTGCTTGGTGGCACCTGCCTTTAATATCAGGTGGATCTGAGTTCGAGGCCAGCCTTGACTACAGAGCAAGTTTCAGGACAGCTGGGGCTACATGGGGTAGTCCTGCCTTGGAATGGGGGGCGCCTCTCCGTTTCAGTCAAACAAGGATCCTTTTGGTCTATTTTTGGATAATTCAGACACCAGCTATTTTTAAGACTTCCTCTGATGCCAGCATCCTCAAGGCATCCAGAGCCATGGGGTATACAGTGACGACAGCATCTGCGTGGCTCTATCCTGCTCTGTGACCTGCAGGCAGGCTTTAAGCCTCCAACAACCCTGGGACAGCACTCACGTCCAACTACTGGGGTGACTACGGGCATGTTCTAAGGAACAAACCATGTCACCTAAGAGTGTTGACTGCTTTGAGCATCCCCATAAGCCTGGAGCAGCTTGGATATTTATATTCTGGTCACGGAAACAACAAGGACCCATTCTAGTAACTGAGCCCCGTCATATCCTGTATTTTCAGAACAATAAGGAAGGTTAGAAAGGAAATCTAAATAAATTCCAAAACTGATATAGGGCAAAAGTAAGCCTGCCTGAAGCAAGACACTGGATACAAAAGAGTCTGAGTGATTGATTGTTATCATATTCTGAAAAGTTTTCGTGGTTCTAGACACTCCTATATTCATATGCTCTCTCTGTCAAATAAACACATAATATATATATAATATTTCTCATCTGGGTATGGCAACATATGCCTGTAATCTTAGCACTCAGGAGGCTGAGACAGAAGAAATGCCATGAGTTCAAGCCAACCATGGCTATGTAGTGAGGCCTTGACTTCCTGACTCGAAGAGCCAAAATACACCAAAATTCTTCAAAATAAAATTTGTTTTTACAGTTGCATTAACATAAAGACAAGCATAGCATTCTATATTACAGTGCTTTCTTTGACTAGTCTAAAAGAGCATTTTCCTGCTGCTCCTAAAAGACATTTAAGGCTTTTTTAGCAGGTCTGGAAAGTAGCCCCACCCCCCCCACCCATACAAGGTATGTTCCAAGACCCCCCAGTGGATGCTGGAAACCATGGGTGGTACCAACCCTTAGAGATGCTGTTTTTTCCCTCCTTAAAGTTTAATTTACAAACCAGGCCTAGGCTGGGCAGTGGTGGCGCACACCTTTAATCCCAGCACTCGGGAGGCAGAGGTAGGCAGGTCTCTGTGAGTTTGAGGCCAGCCTGGTCTACAGAGCAAGTTCCAGGACAGCCAGGGATATACGGAGAAACCCTGTCTCAAAATCAAACAAACAAACAAAAAAAAATTTGGCCTAGTAAGATATAGGCAATACCTAATAATACAAGACAATAATTATAACAATAATGGTTATGAACAATATTATAATTGTTATAACAATATAACAATAGCTGTAATAAAAGTTAGATAGGCCAGGCAGTGGTAGTGCACACATGTAATCCCAGTGCTTGGGAGGCAGAGGCAGGTGGATCTCTGAGTTCAAGGCCAGCCTGGTCTACAGAGCAAGTTCCAGGACGGCCAGGGCTGTGCAGAAAAACTCTATCTCAAAAAACTAAAATTAAAAAAAAAATTTTTTTTAATTAAAATGAGGCGACTATATTGTGCTCTCTTTTTTCTCTCTCTCCGACTGTATCCTGTGTTGATGTAAGATGGCAGTTAAAGGAAAGACACCATGGCTTTTTCTTAGACATTGCTGGCCTGGCTACTCTCGTACTTTGGAGACCACCATGACTTGTTCTGATAACCAACACTAGCTACAAGTGACACCTACCACATACAGTGTGGAACACCAAAAAACCAGGGTAATTCAGGTCTCAAGCAGCAATCCTGGGCAAGACAGTGTGAGTTTTCATCATGTCAGTCACAGAGGCACATCTGCTGCAGACCGCTTTCTTCTGGAATGCTCCATCTAATATGCTGGGGCCACAGCTGATCATAGGTAGCTAAAGTCAGAAAAAGCAGAACTGCTCTGGAGGCTGAGGTGGGGAGGTCACACGTTTGAGGAGAGCCTGGCCTACACACAACAAGAAAGACCCTGTCACAAAAGCTGAAGAGAACAGCTGGGGGTGTTGGGAGCACTGCATCTCACCTGCGGTGGGGTAGTGGGGGATGGGGAGCTGCGGGGCTTAGCACTTATAGCGCTAAGATGCAGGTTAGGGTGAGGCCTGCTGAGCACACGCATGCTGGGCTGCTGTGGCATCTGAGTGCATTTGGACCAAAAGTAAAATGAGCTCCCAACTTAAGGACATACTCTCCTCTCTCTTTCCCAGTTGTACCTGTTTATTTTTACACGAAGAAGTAAATCTTAACTGAATATTCAATGATACAGGCTATAAAGAATTAAAAATTTTCAGAGTTGATGAACAGTTTGACTTTATAATTGTGGATTCCAACAATGCCACTCCACAGAAATAAGTGGTACAAACTGGCAGGCCTATGCTTGGGGCCGTTTCAGAAATTGTTGGAAATTCTTTTCCAATCCCAAGTCAAAATACATCAAATAATTTGTTATAAAACATGCCAATTACTCAGTGATTTTAAAAAGCAAACTTTCTATCACCATATAATGTAAAAATATACTAACTTGATACTTACACGCCAGTGAACGACAGAAGGAAATAGAAGAGTTTGTTTCCCATAGTTAAACAAACATTCCTGTAAGAGCAGAAGACTTCGTATATGCGTGGTTTGTTGTTGTTGTTTTGGTTTGGTGTTTGTTTGGTTGGTTTGTTTTTTTTTGAGACAGGGTTTCTGTGTGTAGCCCTGACTGTCCTGGAACTTGCTCTGTACACCAGGTTGGCCTTGAACTCAGCTATCTGCCTGCCTCTGCCTCCTGAGTGCCAGGATTAAAGGTGTGTGTCACCACTGGCCAGAAAAAATTTATTATTTTTAATTATGTGTTTGTCTGTGTATGTGTGTTCAGGTGCTTGAAGAGCCAGATATGTAGGATACCCCTGGAACTGGAGTTTCAGGCAGCTGTGAGCCCCATGATGTGGGTGCTGGGGATTGAGCCTCTGGAGGAGCAGTAAGTGCTCTCAACCTCTGAGCCATCTCTCTAGGCCATGTTGTTTTGTCTTGTTTTTTAAAAGCAATGCAGTTTGTAACCTACAGTGCATCTGGAATCTTCACTGAGGTGTTTCGGACAGCGGTTCATTGGCATTGTGTGCCAGGATAGCATGTACAGTACCTGTGGGGTGTGTTCAGAACCAGCAGTGAAGTGTTCTTTACTGTCGTGACTGAGGGAACCTATGTAATTTGCTATTAGATAGAAAATACCTTTAGACTTGTAAGTTGAGGTCTATCGTGAACTTCCTATTATGAAGCGGTGCAGAGGAGGCCTTGGTGGGTTGGGTCAAGGTGCCCCGGTGGGTGAGGGAGACAAGCCATGCAGACGCAGTAGCGGGCTGCAGCATGGAGCTGTAGAAAGTTACACCATGCAGATACATGTCCACGTGGAAAGTTTATTATTAAAGGGAGAGAGAGGGGGTGGGGAGGAGTTTTTTCTTAAAGGAGACTTTACATAAGATGAAGTCAGGTCGCTGGGCGGGTCCCCAAGGGGCAGTTCAGAATGCTACCACTTGTATGTCCAAATGAAGAAAGGACATTGCTGTTGTAACAGTGAGGGCAGAGAAAAGAGGACAGTCAATAGGGATCTAGGGAATAGTGTTAAAGTTCAAATTGTTTAGTTATCTAATTTGTGTCTGGGGAACAAAGAGTTATTTTTTGAAAAGGCTTATTGTTGTTGATAACATTGTTGTTGCTGACACAATGTCTTGTGATCTAGTCCAGACTAGACTCAAACTCATGACAATCCTCCTACCTCAATCTCCCAAGTCCTGAGAGTGCAAGCATGCACCACCATACCTGGTTTTTCTTTCTTTCTTAACAGATATTCTCAAATGTTACCCTTGGGCCCTAGGCCAGACACTAGGGATCCAGCAGTAAACATGAAACCCATGCTTTAAAAAAATCATAATAAAGCCTTGGAGTTGGAGAGATGGCTCAGCAGTTAAGAGCATTTGTTGCTCTTCAGAGGACCCAGGTTCAATTCCCAGCATTCACATGGTGGCTGTCTATAATTTCAGTCCCAAGGGATCTGATGCCTTCTTCTGGCCTCCTTGGGTACCAGGCATGTACATGGTGTACAGACATACAGGAAAGCCAAACACCTATACACATCAAAGTTTAAAGTAAATTTGGTTTTGGTTTTGTTTCTTTGAGGCAGGATCTCTCTACATAGCCCCGGCTGTCCTATAACTCACTCTGTAGACCAGGTTGGCCTGGAACTCACAGAGATCTGCCTGCCTCTGCCTCCCAAGTGCTGGGAGTATGCTATCACACCTGGTTTAAATTTTTTTTTTAATAAATTAATTGGTAAATCCTCATGTAGTACAGCAGAAAGCTGTAAAAATCCATATATAGCAGCACATGATTGTGAGTTTGGAGTTAGCCTGGGCTACATAGTAAGATTCTGTCTCAAACAGACAAAAAAATAAATTGATAACAATAATAATAAACAATTATCAAATTTCTCCCCTCCACCCCCCAGCTGAGGACTGAACCCAGGGCCTTGCACTTGCTAGGCAAGTGCTCTACCACTGAGCTAAATTCTCAACTCCTACAACTGTCAAATTTCTAAGGCAAGGTAAAGAGACAGAAGTCTAACCTTCAACAGACAGGACTATGTTTATTAGTTCACAGAGCAAGGGGCAGCCTCTCTCCCATGGGAAATTATGGGGTCTGCCAGGATTGGGGAGCTGGCTGAGACCTTTTATGAGACTAGGGTGAGGGGCTTGGAAATGAGGAAATTATTGCAGCCATAGCCCACATTTCTCTCCTGCAGCCTCTCCTTCCTGAGATTGTTTGCTCATGGCCAGACATACTGCCTTGGGAGACAGGCTGTCTCTACAGACATTCTTTCTGTGCTGACAGATATGTCTGAGCAAGGTCATCCGTAATATCACAGGAATCCTGTTTTACCACTAAGGCAGTCTATTCGCAATGACAAGTGAAATGAAGGATACCTACGAGAAACATCAGGTGCTAAAACATTGCATAATGAGCTGTCCCAGCCTTTCCGTGGGATTCATAAACATGTTCTCTATGACTTGCAAACAAATGTCTTCTGGGCTTTTAAACAGCACCAGCCAAATACATGTGGGTTGTGAGAAGTCCCTCACGACAATAAGAAAGCCTTCCACACTAGGTCCTGCACTGGCTCTATGTGCGTGTGTGCGTGTGTGTGTGTGTGTGTGTGTGTGTGTGTTACCCTGACAAAAGCAACTTCAAGAAGAAAGGGTTTATTTCAGCTCACAGTTCATTGGTACAGTCCACAATGGCAGAGGAGTCAAAGAATCAGGAGCTTGAAGCAACTGGTCATATCACATCCACAATCAGGAAATAGATAGAGATGAATGCACACTCAGCTCACTTTCTCCATGTTGTGCAGTCAGGGTCCCCTGCCCAGAGAACAGTCCCTCTCACAATTAAGATGGATCTTCTCATATCAGTTAATATAATCAAGATGATCTCCCAATAGCATGTTCAGAGGCTCATGTCTTAGATGGTTCCCGGTTTGGTGAAGTTGATAGTTAAGGCTAACCATCCCAGGCCAGGCCTTGGACATCTATGGTCCTGTAGATTAGGTTAAGGATTTAGAGAGTTGGGACTTTATTCTTTTTTTTTTAATTTACACTCATGATATTAATTATATTTGTGGTATTCATTGATTACATTTGCAGTATTCATTCAATAATTATATTTATGATATTCATTAATTACATTAATTGTATTGATTTATTACATTCATGATATTATGTCCTGATACTACTGTCCATTTGTGGGACTTTTCCATCACACAAAACACAGATTCTGTACTTAGGAAAGCATTGTTCTATATTCCTTTCTTCTCCATCTTGAGATAACATCTCATTTTTCTGTCTCTATAAATTTGTATATTCTATAGTAATACAATTCTATGGTATTTGTCCTTTTTTAATGTAAAAACATTTTATGTACAACTGCAGGAGAAATAATACACAGATAACTTGAACATAAAAACAGGTTATAGGGCTGGAGAGATGGCTCAGAGGTTAAGAGCACTGACTGCTCTTCCAGAGGTCCTGAGTTTAATTCCCAGCAACCACATGGTGGCTCACAACCATCTGTAATGAGATCTGGTGCCCTCTTCTGGCCTGCAGTCATACATGCTGTATACATAATAAATAAATAAATCTTAAAAAAAAAAAAACAGGTTATAATTCAAAAGTCCAGGGTTATTTGGGACTTTATTCTAAAGACAATGGGAAGCTATTGAAGATGTGTAGCAGCAATGTGTTTGAAAAGATAACTTGGTTGCAGTGGAGAATGGACTGGAGAGAGGATGAGGAGGCAGGAAGATCAATTGGCAGCATCAATGATGGTGGTGTTATGGACCAGAGTGTGGACAATGGGGCTAAAGAGAAGCAGATACTTAAAGGGTGATGTTAAGTAAATTGTCATGATTCGTTTAACAGGGAGGATGAGGCTAGAAATGTGTCCGTGGTTCCTCCTAGGTTTCTGGGTTGGGCTTGCAGAAGGGAGTAGAATGATTAACATAGCTATAAAATACCAGAAAAAGCATGGGAGGGGAGTGAACAGGAAAGGTCAAGTTCAGATGGTGTGATGACAAATCTTCATCGTCAACCTTACTGGATTCAAAAATCACCTAGGAGACACACCTGTGGGTCTGTCTGTGCTAGGGAAACTTAACCGAAGCTGAGGCGGGTAAGAAAGACAGGGAAAGGTAGGGGCAGTAAGAAACAAGAGGAACTCCCACCCAGGAATCTGGTTGAAGCCTCTCATCAACAGAGAAGTAAGGCTTCCACTGCAATTAACAACAGCTTCAGGCCTTCCTCTTTTCTTGTTGTAAACCTTCAATTTTCTAGGAATCTCACCAGAATGATTTAACAGTGAGGATTTCCCTGCAAATCTCACCATCTTCCAGGAAAGAACATGTACTAAACTCCTTGTGCAACCCTAGTGGCTCCAGGTTTTATCTCATCTGATTGTAATTCAATCCAGGACATCTCCAGACCCACTGTATGACCTCACTTACTAAAGAGAGAACAAAGAAGGTGGAGGGGGATTCTTAGCAATCTTTTTAGATGTCATTTGAGAGCCATCAAAATGGTCTGTGTGGTTAATGTTAAGACAGTTCATTGTGATTTCCTTGAGAAGCCTATACACAGTTTGTCTTTCTTTCTGAGCATCTCTCCTTCTCCTTAACCATCATGATTAAGCCTATGTTAAAATATCCTCAGTGAAATCTCCGACCCCGCTTCAAACTGGCTAGACCTGAAATTCTCTTTTGACTGAAGCTATGCATCCTGATTTGGCCTGAGTCATGGTCTCAAAAACACTAAGGGAACTCCAAAGGCTGCTGAGAAAGTGGAGTTGTGGCTCTGTCTTCATCACTGACACCTCACTCTAAGCCTTAGCGGTATCATCTGTTGGACGGGGATCCTGCACTGAAGGAGAAGGGAGAAAGGATGGTCTGAGGAAATGACTCAGTGGGTGAAATATTGCTGCACAAGCATGAGAATCTGAGATTGGACCACTAGCACCCATGTAAAAGCTGCATGTGGTGCAAATGTTTGCAGCCCAGTGCCAGAGGCAGGGGCATAGATAGGAGATCTTGGGGGCTCATTGGCCAGCCAGCCTCGCTGAAATAACAAGCTCCAGTTTAGTGAGAGACCTGTCCCAAAAATAAAGTGGGGAGGACTGGAGAGATGGCTCACAGTCAAGAACTCATACTTCATGCCAGGCGGTGGTGGCGCATGCCTTTAATCCCAGCACTCGGGAGGCAGAGCCAGGTGAATCTCTGTGAGTTCAAGGCCAGCCTGGGCTACAGAGCAAGATCCAGGACAGGCACCAAAACTCAAAACTACCCAGAGAAACCCTGTTTAATAAATAAATAAATACTTTTTAAAATAAAATTTTAAAAAAAGAACTCATACTTCTTGTGTGGAGGTCCCAAGTTCGATTCCTAGCACTCTCATCAGGTGGCTTACAACCACGTCTAACTCCAGCTCCAGGGGATCTGATGCCTCTGGCTTCTAAGGACACTTGCACTCACACATACATACAATTAAAAAAATAACAATAGGGAGCTTGAGAGATGGCTCAGCAGTTAAAAGCACTACAGAGCAAGATCCAGGAAAGGCGCAAAGCTACACGGAGAAACCCTGTCTTGAAAAACTTAAAAAAAAAAAAAAAAAAAAACTTGCTGTTGTAGAAAACCTGGCTTCAGTTCCCAGCACATACATGGTGGCTCACATCATCCATAACCCCAGTTCTGGGGGTATAATAACTAACCTCTTCTGACCTGGGTACTAGGCACTCACACTGTACACATACACACATTCAGGCAAAACACTCATACTCATAAAATAAATAAATATAAAAAAATTAAAATTAAATTAATAAAAATAAAGCTTTAAAAAATAAAATTGAGAGAAACAGAGGGAGATACGGAATCAGCAAGATCCAGGTTCAGTGAGAGACCCTGTTTCAAACAATAAATAAAGTGTTGAGGGAAAGAACACTCAATGCTAACTTCTGGCCTCTGTACTCACAATCATGGGTGTGGTGGGAGCTACCCACCACCCTCACATTTCCCCAGAGTGCTCTTGAGTAGGAGTAGCAGGAAATATTAGATAGAACTATTTAGAGGGAGGAGATAAAGATAGAAAATACAGGATAGCCTCAAGAGAGCCTGGAACCTATTCCACTGGGCCCTGACTATCTCTGCCCTAGGGTGTATATGTAGGAATGCCAAGGGGTAGAGCAAAAGACTTCCCTCCAGCACAGCCAAGTGCAGACCATCTCAGACACCTGCATTCAGGCCCATGGTCCAATCATCCTCTCTATGCATTATAACCCATTATGAACCTGAAAATGGGCTCCTACACATGGGTGCGTGCACTTGTATACATATACACACACCCCACTCATGCACATAAAGGGGAAAAGGAGCAAGCAGAACCAGAAAGATGGCACAAATAGGGAAAAGTGCCTGTTGTGCAAGCGTGGATACCCTGAACCCATGTGAGAGGTGACGTGGTCTGTAATCCCAGCACTCCAATAGCAGCAGATAGAAGAATTTCCCAGAAGCTCAGAGGCCAGCTAGACTGTGTTGGACCCCAAAGTTTAGGGTCCTGAGTGGGCGCCCCAAGAACCCAGACTCCAGTCCAGTTGATGTAATAGCAAGAGGTTTTTATTACGGCTGTATACAGTCGGGCAGACTCAGCTCAAAGAGCAAGAGTCGCATCGCACCATAGTTCATAGGTGCTTTTAAAGGAAAAACCCACAAAAAGTCACAAGATTACAATTCCCATACAATCACAGAGTGATCACAGAGTGGGTACAATGGGTACAGTTACATCAACCTCAAGGGGGGTATTGGGGGGGAGTGGAGCCTACACAAAGGTCACAGTGGTCCTTCCTGGAACATTTGCAAACTATCCCAGTCACAGTTGAACACATCTCTTAACAGAAATCTCTTTACATTGTTATATTGTAGGGGTGGTCAGCTTGCCCTGGGAACTAGATTTTGAGTTTCTCATTTCCTGGCGCTTGAAGTTTCTCATTTCCTGAGGCTTCGGGGTGTAAGCCTGAAGGGTTAGGGTCTTTCAACTGGAGTATGCAGCACAGCCACAAGCAAAAAGAGAGACCCTGCCTCAAAATATGGAAGGTGAACAATTCCACTCAAAGTTGTCTTTTAACCTCCATACATGTACCATCGTTTGTGGGCAGTCTCACACACAAACATGCACACATGCATCATACACAAAACTAAATAAATAATTTTTAAGGGAGAGCGCCCTATGAGCATCAGCGTTCATTTCTCCCTGCTTCTTGACTACAGCTGTGATGTGACCAGCTGCTTCATGCTGCCGCAGCATGTCTTCCCCACCATGACCAGCTGTGGCCCCTGAGTCATGAACCAAAATGAGCTATTCCTTCTCAGTCGCTCGTTGTCAGGTACTTGATCACGACAGTAAGAAAAGCGATTAATACAGAAGGTCATGGCCACTCGGGGCACCTGTGTTGTTTTATGATGCTGCTGCACTGTCACTGGGCCATCCGGGTATGGTAAAAGAAAAATGGAAATATCAGCAAAGTGCCCTTGAGTTTTTCAATGAGCTTAAGCCAACTTATTTTGTCACTTGCATAGTCTACAGACTCTACATGGGGTCCCTTCTGTGGACAATTAACTTTTAGCAAGCACTTATCTTCCAACACACATTAAATCGCAGCATGTGGAGTTCCCACCCGCACTTGCTTCCCAGTCCTGTTCTTTCGCCTTTCCTGCAGTCTCCACATGAGCAAGTCTTGGACGCTGCAGCTAAGACCTCCACTTTTCCTCCCTCTCCATCACTACTGCTCCAATCCGTACTGGACTTTCGTACTGTCTGATGTCCCACCAGGCTGTAAGCACTACAGGAGCAGCCTCTAGAACAGCATCAAGTGGGCACTGGGTGATCCTTGCCCAATGGAAATGAGAACAGTGTGCAGGAGAGTGTCCTCTGAAAGTGCTTGGTGATAAGTCCTCAGAGCTTATGTATTTCATGAGTGTATGGATCACAGGAATTTCTGAACCTGGAGCAGTCGGCCTTGGTAAGTGGTGACTGAACAAGGTGATTGAAACAAGCCAGCCGGTCCTGTGGGGAGAGTCGCCCTACAGTGTGGCTCAGAGATATTGGGTGTAGCCGGGGTGGAGTTGTGACAGCAAAGTCAACTTCCCTATTAAGCCTGACGTTTGATCATCAGAGTCTCTCGGCCCACTCCATCTCTAGGTCATTAGAATAAAAGAGGTTTGTGTCCTCAGCCTTGGCGCCATCTTCCTTGAAACTGCTTGAGAACGAAGTGGAGGAAGAAGCGCATGCGCAGGCTGAAGCTCAAAAGAAGAAAGCCGTGGCAGAGGTCCCAAGTAAACCAGCTTGTGCACCCACAGAGGCTGAAGGAACAGAAGTAAGGGATGCTGGAGCCCAGATGCTGATACAAGTTGTTGGACTGTGTGTGACTGTGGGCATAAGTCTCAGTGGACCTGGAACATCACCATCTGCTCGCAGAGACCACCTGAGACCTGACTGCCTTCATCACAACCAAAACAGTCCCGCTGGCCCCCTGCCCTGGACCTGTGGCATTCTGGACTAGTTCTGTTCTCATAGGTGACCAAGTGGAACTCGTGTACAATAAATCATCTTTCTCGCTGACTCAGCTGGGGAAAAAAAAAAAAAAAGATGTTGTGTCTAGGATCCCAAAATATTTGGGGTCTCAGACCAAATACTGTAGTGAAAAGGACAATGATGTTCTAAGATATAAATAAAACATGGAAGCAATGTATCTAATCTAGTCAACAACAAGCAGGAAATACGGATGTTATATTACCATCCTTATGTCAAAATCCATAGAGGCTAGGGTTTCAAGGTCAAGTTCATACTGTGGGCTGGGCACTAATAAAGGAAAGCAGCTTTGGCTTTGACTCATTTCCTGGTCATTTCAGATTCCTTATACACAACACAAGTGTTTTCCTTTTAAAGGCATGCACAGTTAAAAAGAAAACCACAGGCTGGTAAAGATGGAGATGTTTATGAAGTTCCTTGGCAACCAGATACTTTTCCCATGCTGACATGCTGACATACACATGCATTTGCCATGATGACACACACGGCAGCCTTGCCGCATTTTAAAACAGGAACCCTTCCAATATAATGCATTGCCATTACACGATTGCCACCAATAAACAAGAAGAAAGGCATGAGTTGGAGTTGCCATGTGGATTCATCACGCTCAGCGATAATTTAGCATCTTTTGAACTGTTACCCAGTGATGGGCAAATCCATCCCATTATGAGTCAGTCCATGGCCTTGAAGGAGAAGCCAGCTCATTCTTCACCCTCCCTGGAACATATTGCTTGATTTGTTCCAGTGGTGTATGATGGTCTCCGATTCTTTTCTCCTGGTCCTTCAAAATCTCTAGGCTGGGCTGTGAGATAGCTGAGTGGGTAAAGGTGCTTGCTGCCAAGGCTGCTGACCTGAGTTCAATCTCCAGGCCCACAGGATAGGTGAGAACTAACCCTGCAGGAGACCCTGGATTTAACACCTGCTCTGCTTCCTGCCTTTGTCCCTCTCCTGATCACCTAACTTGAACCTCCACCCTGCACCTATTTTTTCTGACTCAGCCCTTTAACAGTCCTACACTACACCATGACTTGAAATCATCTTAGCCTAATGCACTGAGTAAGCAGCACAAACCCCACGGGAACTGGGCGTGCCTCTGAAGTCTGCACTCAAACTCAGAACCAAATTTGATCTATTTATTTAGAGATTTTCTTTTCCCCCTTGACAGAATCTTATACATTACCCAGGCTGGTCTGGAACTCACAAGTCTCCTGACTCAGCACACATCCAGGCAAAACATACATATATATGCATAACATAAAAATAAATACTTTTTCTTTTAAAAAAAAAACAAAGAATTAAAAAAGGGAAGGAAAGGGAAAAGGGATCGGGCATGTTTAGTGAGAAAGACATACTTTGGGAGAGCTATACCTGAGAAATAAGCCTTTGGGAGCTATGCAGACAATGGAGTCACAAGATAGGCAACTGGGACATCCACATTGTCTTTTCATTTCCCTCATGCAGCTGAGTTTGGCCTCATACTCACTGCGTAACTAAGCATAACCCTGAGTCTCTGGTTCTTCTACCTCCATCCCCCAAGAGCTAGGAGTATAGGGGTACAGTGTGTGCTATCTTTGATAGGATTATAGGGGTACAGTGTGTGCTATCTTTGATAGGATTATAGGGATACAGTGTGTGCTATCTTTGATAGAGACAGAAGAGTGGTAAAAAATTGGGCCAGTTTCACAGCGGAGAAGGTGGAGGGGGCACTCTACATGGTGGGAAGCAATGTCAGTGTCTCTATGGAGATGTGTAGTGCTGTTCAAATGTTCATTCATCCGATGTTGTAGTAGGAGCCAGAGGCACCACCATAGGGAGACTTGATGATATCTGTAATTCAGATTCTGCCCCTAAGGACCTCAGGGTCAGCATAAACATCTTCAGTAAAACTGGCCATTGGGAGAAACACAAACCCAAGGCTTTTAGACAGGCAGGTTAGAGTGAGACCACATCAGGCTGAAGTCACAGTGTGGCTCTGCAGTGACAGACATGGGTCGCAGGCACACAGTCAGACCTTTCTTTCTCCTCCATACATTCCACCTGCAACCTTCTTACTCAGTTTTCATAGTCCTTCATCTCATTTCACGTCCATCAAGTTCAAGCTGACCCAAGAGAAGACTGTTTTTTTGTTTTGTTTTGTTTTTTTGGTTTTTCAAGACAGTATTTCACTGTGTAGCTTTGCGCCTTTCCTGCATCTTGCTCTGTAGACCAGATTGGCCTCGAACTCACAGAGATCCGCCTGCCTCTGCCTCCTGAGTGCTGGGATTAAAGGTGTGCACCACCACCGCCCGGCGAAGAATGTTGTAAAGCCAGGTCTACCAGTTCAGGAGCGGCAGTGAGCCACGGAGCGTGGAGTGGACAATACGTGGTGAGGGGCTGCATGGAGGCAGTGGAGGTAAGAGGGTACCACTTAAGAGTCTAAAATTAGGCCAGGCAGTGGGGGCGCACGCCTTTAATCCCAGCACTTGGGAGGCAGAAGCAAGCAGATCTCAGTGAGTTCAAAGCCAGCTTGGGCTACAAAGCAAGTCTGAGGACAGCCAAGACTGTTACACAGAGAAACCCTGTCTCCAAAAAACAAACAAACAAAAAGAGTCTAAAATCAGAAGATACTTGAAGGAATGGAAGACAGAAAAAAACTATCAAGGAAGTTAAGAACCAGAAACATCTATAGAGGCTGTTGTGAGAATTCAAACGAAGAAGAGCATTTTAAGAACTGACATGTGCAGGGCCCTGGATTTGATCACTGGCACTGAAACAAATTTAAAAAAAAAGTGTTCTTCGTTTGAATTCTCACAACAGCCTCTATAGATGTTTCTGGTTC
>CABHPH010129795.1:3388-30350 GCA_902168325.1 Peromyscus nudipes | reverse complement strand
CTACCTAGAACTGTTCCTTAGGATATGTCCAAGTCTCTTCACTATATTTTGATCTATTAAAATAGAGCAAGTAGAATGGAAAATGTATTCCCTTAATGGCTGACTGGATTCACACTGGACTGATTTCACTGGCACTAGGTTTTCTGAGTATATGTTTATCTTAATATTGGGGAGTTAGTAGAGGTTTTCAGAGAAGGCCCGGGACAACCAGTCAGGGAGAACAGGCCTGACCCATGAGAGGGGGTGTGGCTAAAGTCTTGGTATATAGGGTAAACAAATAATTGATTCATTCCTAAGCTTAAAACTTACCTTGTTTCAATAAGCAGTAGTCTGTTCTAGAGTATAAGTCTCCCAGTACACCATCTAGTTCATTTTTTTAGAACCAAAATTCTTGAAGGACATTCAGAGAGCCAGTATGCAAAAGGTTAAGATGGAATCAGTAAAAATACTTCACTATTTGCAAAATATAGCAGCACAGGTTTCATTGCCATTCTTCGTTGAGTTACATAGATTAATATGGTGCAAAGCAAGTGTCAGTAGTAGCATTCTGTTAAGAAACAGGCTTTTTTGGAAAAGGCTTTTCCTAGAATGCCAAGTCAGAGTAGAGGGGACGAGACCCAAGTCCTTGCCCCCTAGGTCTGTCTTTCAGGATTCCAGGTAAACTTTTAGAAGAATGGGAGCAACTGGGTACATAGGAAGCTTAGCAATTTAGAAAGAAAATTTTAATTCATTCCCCTCTGTTTGTATTCCTTCAAGACCCTAACACCATTTATATCTCTGCAGCGGCCAGCAACATTCCAAACACAGACCTGTAGCTTTCACTTCACTGTTGGTGAGAGTAAGAAGGCATCTGCCAAAGTTTCAGATGCGGTAAGTTCATTGCTCAATTGTTAACAACTTTTCTCTTTCGTTTTTGTTTTTTCAAGACAGGGTCTCACTGTGTAGCTCTGGCTGTCCTGGAACTCACTATGTAGACCAAGCTGGCCTTGAACTCATAGAGATCTGCCTGACTCTGCTAGGATTAAAGGTGTGTGCCATTATGTCCAGGTTGTAAACAACTTTTCTTTGCTTTGAACCATAATAATCTATAATCATTTTAATATATTTGAATATTGCCCATATTTAAAAAAAGGTTTTCTTGGGTATTGATTGCATGAGCAAATGTGTGTAGTGCAATACTTACAAAAATACTTACATAGATAGATACTGACATTTTTGCTGGCAAATCTTTATCTAAACTAAACTCTAAATGCAAGTAAAGTAACAATATAAGAAAATACAAACGAACTGTATATGTTGTGATGGACAGTGGAATCCCTGCACAAAATAAGACTGTATAGCTACTGGAGTTGAAGTTCCTTTGTATTTAGCCTGTTCTGCTTTCTGTCTTAAAAAACCTGAACATTGTTTACAAGTTCTTATCATATGAGCTAGCAGGAGTTACAGAATATTCTTGACAATTTTTCAGTGATAAATCTACCCACACAGAACCTGCCCCTAAATACAGGCCTGAAATATAGTTGTGGTCTGCCTCCAGGAAAACTGAAATGTGTTGATTTAAACAAAAACAACATTGTTTTCAAGAAAGACTTGTACACCACAGGTGGAGAAACATTATCATCTGTGCGTGGTTAGTTTCCTGTAGATAAATGGATATGGTTGTGAACAGGAGTAAAAACATTGAGAAAAAGATACAATTAGAGCTCATTGTATTGATGTTTTCTTCTGCTTTTATACTTCCTTGCTTTGGTAGCAGAATAGAAAGATGGGAATCTTAATAATTTTAAGTGCTCTCAAAATCTCTCTGGATTTGTTCGTTTGTTTGTTTTGTTTTTAAAGCTAGGCGTTGGGGAGGAAGATGGTGAATTTTGAGCCAGTCTGAGCAAGATGTCTGTCTTAGTTAGGGTTTCTTTGCTGCGATGAAACACCATGACCAAAGAGCAAGTTGGGGAGGAAAGGTTTTATTAGGCTTACACTCCAGCATTGCTGTTCATCACTGAAGGAAGTCAGGACAGGAACTCAAAACAGGACAGGCTGTGAGTTCGAGGCCAGCCTGGTCTACAAAGCGAGTTCCAGGAAAGGCGCAAAGCTACACAGAGAAACCCTGTCTCAAAACCCCCACCACCACCACCACCAAAAAAGAGAGATTGTGGTAACTCCTTTGTCACTTTTGCCAGGCGGTGGTGGCATGCGCCTTTAATCCCAGCACTCGGGAGGCAGAGGCAGGTGGATCTCTGTGAGTTTGAGGCCAGCCTGGAGTACAGAACGAGTTCCAGGAAAGGCTCCAAAGCTACACAGAGAAACCCTGTCTCGAAAAACAAAACAAACAAACAAACAAAAAAACAGGACAGGATCCTGGAAGCAGGAGCTGATGTAGAGGCCATGGAAGGGAGCTGCTTACTGACTTGCTTCCCCTAGCTTGCTCTGGCCACCTTTTTATAGAACCTGGAGAAGGTTTCATTTTATTAATAAAACTTTTAAGACTCCTGCTACATCTGGCGCCCAACGTTCGTGGTACAAATTCATGAAAAAGCTGTGGCCTTGTGAGCCCCAGCTCAGGCCCAAGCTATACTCGGCCGGTTGTGGAGGCACGCCGGTAGGATTTACTGAAGGAGGCAGAGGCAGGAGGATCCTGAGTTTGAGGCTGGCCTAGGAGGCTTGCTAAGGAGAAGTTTCGGCCCGGAACCTGGCCATAAACAGTGGCAGTGGGACCATGGAGGCAGTGGCTGCTACTCCGAGTTGCTGGCTTCTTCTCATCGTGTTGGTGACGGCGGTGATGCTGCTACCTGAGACAAAGGACTTACTATTACTTGTTCAGAGAAGAATTGCCAGGGCCATCGTGTTACAAGAAAGCATCGACAAAGGTCAGTTTGGAAAAGTTTGGCAAGACAAATGGTGGGGAGAAATTGCTGTGAAGATTTTCTCTTCTAGGGAAGAATATTCATGGTTCCGAAAGACAGACATTTATCAGACTGTGATTACTCCAAACCACAAAGGAGGCACAAAAAAAAAAAAAAAAAAAGTCTGCCGTGAACCATGACCACGCCTAACAGTGACTTTGAAATCTTCAAAAAGACAACAGGACTCCACAATGATGATTCCACAAGGACTATGATAAAGCCATTAAGCCGATTAAGCCATGAAAAAATCGACTTTAGAATACAAACTGTTTAGGACAATTTTGAGATGACTAGCTGAGATGATCCAGCCTGACAGACTACTCGAACAAGGACTTGTGACAAGCCCTGAACTTTCCTATTATACAGAGACTGGACAAATGATACAGGACTTGACAATTAACCTAAATTTTTTCTTTTCAAGATTCCCTAAAGATATCTTCACCCCTAGAAAGCAAAAAGAAAAAGAGAAAAGAGATATGAGATAGATCATTGAATCTACTCTGAGAAAAAAGATAAAGAAAAATAGGATAAATAGGTAGATCACTGAATCTACACTGGAGAAAAAGGGGAAGATATAAAAATGACAAAAGGTAGACTACTGAATGTATTATGAAAAGAAAAAAGAGAGAATATGGAGATGGTAAGATAAAAAGGGAGATTATGGAATCTACTTTTAAAAAGGAACTACTTGTTTTAAATAAGATAAGTAATGAAAATTTTTTGTCTGAGTTTATCAAATGTTACTGAAAAAAAGATAAGTAATGAAAATTTTTTGTCTGAATTTGTCAAATGTTACTGGACTGGACATTGTTAATATATAATGGAGTTTTTTATCTGAATCTGTCAAATGTTAATGGACTAGACATCGTTAATGTAATCTTGACTATGTATATTGTATATACTTACTGGATATAGTTTTTCTTGTATTAGTTATAAGCTTTTTTAATTTTAGACAAAAAGAGAGGAAATGTGGGGGTATTGTGTTCCCCAAAATATTGTGTATGCTAATAAACTTATCTGGGGTCAGAGAACAGGACAGCCACAATATTAAACATAGAGGTTAGGCAGTGGTAGCATACGCCTTTAATCCTAGCATTCCAGAGACAGAAATCCCTCTAGATCTCTGTGAGTTCAAGGCCACATTGGAAACGGCCAGGCACGGTGATACACACCTTTAATCCCAAAAAGCACGCCTTTAATCCCAGGGAGTGGTGGTAGAAAGCAGAAAGATATATAAGGCGTGAGGACCAGAAACTACAGGCATTTGCCCTGGAGAGGCCTTTGGCCTGGAGAAGCCTTTGGCCTGGAGAAGCATGTGGCTGGTTAAGCTTTCAGGCTTCTAGCAGCAGTTTAGCTGAGACTCATTCTGGATGAGGGCTCGGGGCATCCAGTCTGAGGAAACAAGACCAGCTGAGGATCCGGTGAGGTGAGATAGCTGTGGTTTATTCTGTCTCTCTGACCTTCCAGTGTTCACCCCCATACCTGGCTGAGGTTTGATTTTATTAATAAGAACTCGTTAAGACTTTTAAGATTCATGCTACAAGAACCCAGGACCACCAGCCCAGAGATGGCACCACTCACCCTCCCCATTAATCACTAATTGAGAAAATGCCTTACTTACAGCTGGATCTCAAGGCATTTCCTGAGCTGAGGCTCTTTCTTCTGATCACTCTAGCTTGTGTCAAGTTGACAGACAAAACCACCCAGTACAATGTCTCAAAAAAAAAAAAATTAATTTTGTTGGGGTGGTGGGAACAGGCCTTCTTTTGTCCATAAAATCTGATTGCTGGTCCATTGTTCCTAACATACTTCAACACCAAGAATACATATTCATCCCAGAACAGGATTGAGGCTCTCTGTGTATAGCAGCTGTTTTTTCCTTTGATTATTTTGTAATTATAGTCTTAATATTTTATGAAGTTGAATATGTAATGAATAGCTGAATTTCCTTTTCAGATTTCTACTCAATACCCAGTTGTGGATCATGAATTTGATGCTGTGGTGGTAGGCGCTGGAGGGGCAGGCTTGCGAGCTGCATTTGGCCTTTCTGAGGCAGGGTTTAATACTGCCTGCCTTACAAAGCTCTTTCCTACCCGATCACATACTGTTGCAGCACAGGTAAGAAAAAAGCCCTCTTTCAGTGCCTACAGATCTTGCACAGCACCACTCCTCCTATAAGACGAATTCTTGCCTTCTCATCAAGCTCCAGCCACAGTTGTTGTCATCTAATCTATCATTCATTCTCACTTTACCACTTGTAATCTCTTCCTTGGGACCATTCTGGGTCGGCACCTCATTGTTATTCTCACATGTGGGTCTTTTCTAGCTCTCCTGACTTCTGTTTGCTCCACAGTTCTTCCTGGTATCAAATATGTTTGTACAGGCCAGATCTTAAGTTTAGTCAGCTTTTTTTTATCACTGAGACAAATACCTGAGATATAAGCTTAAAAGGAAGAGAGACTTATTTTGATTTATAGTTTCAGAGATTTCAGCCATGATCATTTGGCTGTGCTTTTTGGGCCTGTGGCAGCACATTATATCACTGAAGGGGCATGTGGCAGAAGATGCTGCTTGCCTCATCTCAAGGCAGCCAGGAAGTAAGAAGTGAGGAGAAGGCAGGGTGCTATATCCCCTTCATGGTCATGCCCAGTGGCTTAAATTCTTTTCATTAGGCCTTGCCTCCTAAAAGTTCTCCCATCTACCAGTAGCACCATCGCTCCTTTAGCACATGAGCCTTTTGGGGGACCTTCAAAATCCACACTATAGTACCTCGCTAAATGTGTATTACATTGAGCTTTGATGGTATGGATATGAGGAATAGAAAAATATTGGCCTTTGATACTTTCAAGTTGAGAAAAATTACAGTAATTTTTATTCTAGGATCACTAAGTAACACTAATCTTTATATGGTTAGCAAATTCATGTTTGACTGTCTTTCCTAGTATCTGGAGTGGTTTTTTTCTAAGCCAACAGCAAAGTTAGATGGCTTACAGGAGCTGGGAAAAGCCACCTTAATCTCTGTTGTTGCTCACACAGCCTCTAGTACATGCTTTGTGCACTGAGTTAAAGAGTGCAAGAATTAAAACACATTGAGAGAAATCATGATCCAGAAGGAAAAGGAGACCTGAACAGAAGTTGTAGTATTGTGTTAAGGTAGTGTAGTAGTAACAGAATAGGAGAAAGGAGAAGTTTGGCTACAGGTTATTAAGGAGAATTAGCTAGGGGTAGAGTTCTGGAGATTTCAAAAGATTTGAGAGTTCTCAGAGGACCAGCATTTGTGGCCCTGGTTTTCAGGTAGCAGTAAAGTGATGACTACTATCAGTTATACATTTTTTTTTCAAAGTAGTTGTTATATCCTGCTACAAATATGTAACTTAAAATTTGTTATCAGGATCATCTTGGCTTTACAACTGGAGGAGTTGGATAAAAAAGAAAAGAAAGTAACTGTAACCTCTATTCAGTTACCACAAGGTTCTTAGTTCTTCCTGTGACTCCTCCAAACTGAAAGATACCATAACTGGGAATACCAAGGCACAGCAGTAGTGAGAAGGGAAGGAATTCAGCTTAGGTCAGCTGGCTCAAAACTTACTGAACAACAGTTGGGAAGAAGAGAAGGAAGTAAGATATGTGTGTTTATTTCCCCTTCCTATAAAACAGTGTCCAGTGTTTGGTACCATATTAAAAAAAATTTTTTTAAGTCCAAAAATTGGGTAGCCCTATGCATTTGGTCTTCAGTGAGGGCTCCCTTGCCTACAACATAACATGGTAGATTGCATTATGATGAGTTCTTATGAGAGGAAGAAGTCATGTGACCAGACAAGAAACCAAAAAATGGGAGGGGTTAGTCTTGCTTTTTTTTTTTTTTTTTTTTTTTTTTGCAGGAACACATATAGGAACTATCTAAAGTTCAGTAAAAACTACTTTAATTCCTCTCAATGGTACAAATTCCCCAAAGCCTAACATATACTCAAAGGTTCCACCATCTTTTAATACCATTACACTGTAGATTGTGTGTCCCTCCAATACATGAACCATTGAGAAACCATCAAGTCATACCAGGGTGTCTTCCCTTGTAAAAAGAAGATTATCTAAAAAGGATGAATTGAAATATAAGTTGGAAGCTGGGTGTAGTGGCACATGCCTTTAATCTCAGCACCAAAGGAGGCAGAAACAGGCAGGCGGAGCTCTGAGTTCAAGGCCAGCCTGGTCTACAAAGAAAATTCCAGGCTAGTAAGGGTTACACAGTGAGACTCTGTTTCCAAAAAAAGAAATATAAGGTGAAAGAAGGAAAGAGATTTGTCCCAGTGCTACCATATTTTGTGATTCTAAGAGGTAAGATAGAGTGATACTCACATAACAGCTAAAGAAATCAGAGTTCAGGATTATCTAACTGATTGAGAAGCACATTACTTGATAGGGAGTATTTTAATTCACATACAAGTGCCATTGAGAACATTTTATCATAAAATTTCTAGACAGACTTGTTGAATACCTGTATCTGTCAGTTAGATAAGCAATGGATAAGGTATAAGGACCTTTTCCAGTCTTTACAGGCATTGAGATCAAGCAACATCCCTATCACAGATATAAATTAAGCCACCTGTCTAGTCCATGTAGTCAAGAGAAGTTTCATGACTTGGGGCCTGTCTTATTATTCCTTAACCCTCATGAAGAGTCACCACATAAGAAGTCGACTTTCTCTGAATCAGATCTCAGTGAGGAGATGAGCTGCAGAGGCAGTTGAGGGCTCACAGTTAAAGCATGTAAGCAATTCGCATGGTATTTCCAGGGAGGCATCAATGCTGCTCTGGGGAACATGGAAGAGGACAACTGGAGGTGGCATTTCTACGACACCGTGAAAGGATCTGACTGGCTGGGGGATCAGGATGCCATCCATTACATGACAGAGCAAGCCCCTGCCTCTGTGGTCGAGGTAACTGAAGGAAAACTCTTGGTTCATTGTACATGTATTCTGCTTGTAGTAAAAAAGAACCAATGTAAAAATAAAAGAAGGGGCTGGGAATATGGTTGTTGGAGAGTTCATGCCTAGCACAATTGAGCTCTAGGGTCCCATCGCTGGTAATAAGGAAGTTTTTCCTGTAACTATTCAGTTCATTTAACAAGATTTTTTTCCCCCTGAATGGTTAGTGTTTTCATCGAATATGCTAGTATGGAAGTTTTAGATTTCAGGTTTGGTGCAAATTAATCATGAATATTTTTACTTGTTTAAGGTAATATATCTTTGCTTGTTTTATGTTTCACAGCTAGAGAATTATGGCATGCCATTTAGCAGAACTGAAGATGGGAAGATTTATCAGCGTGCATTTGGTGGACAGAGCCTCAAGTTTGGGAAAGGCGGGCAGGCTCATCGGTGCTGCTGTGTGGCTGATCGAACAGGCCACTCACTCTTGCACACCTTGTATGGAAGGGTGAGGCAGACTTGGGGGTAAAGGAATGGAACACATAGATGGTTAGGGTTAGGATTAATAGTGAGAATGTTATAGGACAGGAGGCAATCACTTAAAACAAAAACAGAAACCAAGACAATAAACAGTGTTCTGCTTTGATTGCTGTGACAAAGAGCATAACCACAAGCAACTTAAGGGAGGAAAGGGTTTATTTCACTTTATAGTTTTAGTCTATTATGAAGGGATGTCAGGGCAAGAACTTGAGACAGGGACTTCTGGGGAACCCTTGGAGGAACACTGCCTAATTAATGGCTTGTTCCCTATGGCTTGCCCAGCCTACTTTTTTATATTAGCCTGTGCCAAATTGACAAAAAGCTAACACAAATAGTAAGGTGTCCTAAGTAAATATTAATCTGAAGTATTGAATAGGTATTGTGAAAAGCTGTCTTTAAAACAGTCTGTTATTCCTTGTGTCTGTTTTGGAAACTTGAATTGGTAGTCATTGCTTACCATCTTGCATTTGTGAACCATCACATGTCAAGAAGAGAGGAAGTATTTTAATGTGCTTTTATCATCTCTCAGTTCCTGAACTGACTGGTATGTTTTAATACTTCACTGTTAAACTGGATGAAGTCTTGAGGGACAGGAGTCACTAGACCAGTGGTTCTCAACCTGTGGGTCATGACCCACAAAAGACCATTGGAAAACACATATTTACATTATGATTCATAACAGTTACAAAATTATAGTTATAAAGTAACAACAAAAATAACTCTATGTTTGGGGTCACCATAACATGAGGAACTGTAGTAAAGGGTTGCAGCATTAGGAAGATTGAGAACCAGTATACTAGACAGTTAGCCTACTTTGGCATATCCAGAAAATCAGCAGAAAGTAGTGACAAGTGGTTAACATGAGAATATTAGAACATTAGTAGCTGCCTTTAGGTTGAGTACACTGAAAAAATGTAACAGTATATGCTTGTTTTGTGGTGGTTTTGACCGTTTGCCTAAGGTCAAATCTACCCTTGGTGGCATTGTCCAGGGCTGACTCCCTTGTGTACATGGAAATGGGCTTACCTGCACTGCTTACTACCAGCCCCATGGTGGCCACTGCAGGTACAGATGTGGAGGAGCTGGATGTTTATATTTTATTAATCAAATAGCCACATGTAGCTAGCAGCTCTTCTGGGTCATGACTCAGTGATCCTTGGGCCTCATTGAGGGTACCAAATTCTTGAGAGTGTTCAGTATTAAATGGAGCCACCAGAGAGCCTAGAGTGCCACCTAAGATTTTGTAGAAATAAGAGTGGTATTACTAAAATATGAGTAACCCAGAGCCTGTTACATTCTATTCTCTGCATTTTTTTATTGTGAATGTACTGCTAAACATACGGTGACTTTTTGTGCTTGTACTGCTATCAGTATTGATGCTAATATAAGCTCGTGTAACTTCATTACAAACCCTAGTATTCTTTCAACTTCCTTCCATTTATTAACAGGACTGGATCAAGTCCTTCAAACTGTTTTCATGGTTTAACTATTCACATTTTGAGTGTTGTTGGTTTAATCTTAATCTTACACAGTTTGAAATATGGGCTCTTTTTCTTACAGTCTCTGCGATATGACACCAGCTATTTTGTGGAGTATTTTGCCTTGGATCTTTTGATGGAAAGTGGGGAGTGCCGTGGTGTCATTGCACTGTGCATAGAAGATGGGTCAATACACCGAATAAGAGCAAAGAACACTGTTATTGCTACTGGGTAGGATCTGATTTTTCTTTTCTTTTTTTTTTTTTTTTTAACTGTATTTAATTTCTTACAGAAAAATTGAGTTTCAACATTTAGGAGGAGGGTTTATTTGCTTTTTTCTTAAATAAAACTGGTTCAGAACAAAGGGTCAGACATAGGCCTTTATGTCACTTCATGTGGAAGATAACCTTTCCCAGCCTTGGTACCTTCATCACAATATAGATGTTCTTTGAGCATTGTAGGACAAAATTGGGGGTTATAAAGCATACCCTGTCTGTTCTTACATAAAGAATAAGCCGGGAGAATCACATGGCCTTTTCAGATAAACTTTTCTGCTTTTTGTTTACTATGTATAATGATTCTTAGAATCAAGAAATACTATCTGTTTGCATGATGAAAATAAGTAACTTTCATTTGATATGACTTTATTTTTACCATTTTAAAAATTAAAAGCTGAGAGTATATCTCAGTTGTGGAGTATTTGCTTGTCTAGAATACATGTGGTCCTGGATTCAGTCTCTATTACCACCACCATCCTCCAAAAAAAAGAAAAGAAAGTTTAAATAAATGTTTTTAAATGGATATAGAACCTGAATAGATGTTTTTCCCAGGGCATAGGGGATGCACATGGTCAGCAGGTTTATAAAAGGTGCTCAGCACCATTAAACATCTGGGGAGTTCAAGTAACAGCCACACTTGTGAGGATGGTTAATGTAAAGATACAAATAATAGTAAGTGTAGATGAAGATGTAGTGAAAAGGGGGCCAACTGTCTTAGTTTTCTATTGTTTGATAAAACACCATGACCAAGGCAACTTATAAAAGAAAGTGTTAAATCTGGGCTCCAGTTTCAGAGGGCTAGAGTCCATGATGGTTGAATAAAGGAGTAGCTGGATGTTCAATCTTGATCCACTACCATGAGGCAGAGAGAGTCCAGAGTCTTTTGTAACATCAAAGCCCACCCCCAGTGAGACACCTTCCAATCCTTCTCAAACAGTTCCACCAACTGGAGACCAAGCATTCAAATATATAAGCCTATAGAGGCCATTTTTATTTAAACCATCATGCTAGGTAAAAGCAGTTACCACACACAGGTGACAGTCTACCTGAGTTCGAGCTCTAGAACTTATAATAGAAGAACAGAACAGACCTTTTTTTTTTTTTTTTTTTTTGGATTTTCGAGACAGGGTTTCTCTGTGTAGCTTTGCGCCTTTCCTGGAGCTCACTTGGTAGCCCAGGCTGGCCTCAAACTCACAGAGATCCGCCTGCCTCTGCCTCCCGAGTGCTAGGATTAAAGGCGTGCGCCACCAACGCCCGGCCAGAACAGACTTCTTAAAGTTTTCATCTGACTCTCCACACATGTGCCATGGCAGTGCCTGTGCCCACGCTTACCATATACACTCAATAATAATATATATATTTTTCTTTTTTTAACCAAAACAATGGGCTGGAGAGATGGCTCAGAATTAAGAACTGCTACTCTTCCAGAGGACCTGAGTTCTGGTCCCAGCACTTACTTCAGAAGGCTCATAACTACCTGTAACTCCAGCTCTGAGGTAGCTTCTTTGGGCATTGGCACACATGTTGTATAACTCACACAGACACATATACATAAATAAAATAAATCTTTAAAAAAAAAAAAGATATAGAGAAAAGTGGCCCAAAAGACTAAAGACTATTAGGAGTATAAATTGGTAGACATTGTGAAGGTTCCTCAGAAAACTAAAGAAGACTAAGGAGATGGCTTAGTAGACAAGGTACTTGCCACTCACATGAGAATCAGACCTTAGATGGCCAGAACCCACATAAAGCTGAGCAAGTGTTGCCCTGTCTGTAATCCCATGATTTAAGAGGCAGAGTTGGGATTTCTGAGCACAGACTGGCTAGCTAGACTAGCTAGTTGATGAGCTCTTGGCTTAGTTAAGAGACCTTGCTTCAATAAATTAGAGAGCAAACAAGAAAGAAATGTTGCTCAAATTTTAAATTGTCTTATAATAAAAAACCCGGAACCAGATATTGGGTTAAATGCTGAAAGATCAGAGAGACAAAGGAACAAGCCACTAGAGAAACTTCTCACCACTACAGAATCCTCAGGCCAAATGGAAGGCAAGATCCTGTCTCCACGAGTCCTCTGACTGAAAGCCTCTGAGTCCTTAGCTGAAAAAACCTCTAGTTCCTGTCTCCTCATGCCTTATATGCCTTTCTCCGCCCAGCTATAGCACTTGCTTCTTGGTGCTGGGATTAATGGCATGTGTGCTTCCCAAATACTGGTAGCAAAGGCATAAGATCTCAAGTACTGGGATTAAAGGTGTGTGCCACCACTGCCTGACTCTGTTTCTCTCCTAGACTGAATCAATTTCATGTAGTCCAGGGTGGCTTTGAACTCACAGAGATCCAGATGAATCTTTGCCTCCCAAGTGCTAGGATTAAAGGTGTGTGCCACCACTGCCTGGCCCTCTGTGTTTAATCCAGTGGCTGGCTCTGTCCTCTGATCCTCAGGCAAGCTTTATTTGATACACAATGTATCACCACAAAGATACCCAGTCTTAACATCAGGCGTACATACACACAAACACTCATAGACATGCAAGTACATCACACTCATACCATTAAAAATAAAAATACCGAAGAATAAAACTAACATGATGCATCAGTCCCACCATGGCCACATATGTTAAGGGAATAAAGTCAGCATAACAGCATTATGAATATATCATCAATGCAAATGTTTGCTGTAGTATTATTCACAGTGGCCAAGATATGGCCTGAATGGACAGTCAGGCATGAATTAGCCAGACTGTCACTGTTACCAGTTTATGCAAGGAAGGGTTTATTTTGACTTACGGTTTCAGCAGGCTCAGTGCATGGTGACATGGATTTATGCGTTTAAGCAGGATATTTTAGAGACAAGTATGTGATTTGGCAAAGAATGAAAGGCATTAATCCAGGATTGTATATAGAATAAGACATACCCCCCAGAGATCTACTTTCTCTAGTAAGGTTCCATGTCCTAAAGTTTTCACAGTCTTCCAAATAATGCAACTAGTTATGGACCAAGCCTTTTCAATATATAAGCCTATGAGGGACATCTGTATTTAAACAAGAATAGTTTGAGTCATGAGATGAGCAATTTCTGAAACCTGATAGGTAGCATGTTGGCTACAATAATTAATGATTCAGTTGCTAAGAGTCTTAAATGTCAACACCACAAAGAAAGGATAATTATGTAAGGTTATGGATGTGTTAATGAAATTGATTGTGGAAATCAGTTCCTAGTATACATTTATCAGATCATGTGGACGTCTTATAAATGTACAATAAGGCTGGGGAAGAAATAATAAAAGAAAAAAATAAATCAATAAATATTAAATTTTTTTCATTACAGAAGTAATATATCCTTATCAGGAAAATTCTTTGTAGGTAAAGCACAGAATACCAAATTTTAAAAAAAAATGCAAAATTCCCCTTCTCTGTCTTCCAACTTCCATCCATCCCACGGTAGCAGCATCACAAATGTGGCCTCCCAGTATTGTGTGCCATGTACATACATGCATAGGTCAGGGTACAAGCAAGGAGTTCTTAGAGGTTCGTGCCCTAGAGGCTACACTATATATTCCTCAATTTCGTAAGAAGAGGTTTGGTGTCAACTGATGCTCATAGTCACTGTTTTCTGTTTTCAGGGGTTATGGGCGAACCTACTTCAGCTGCACATCTGCCCATACCAGCACAGGGGATGGCACAGCCATGGTCACCAGGGCTGGCTTGCCTTGCCAGGACTTAGAGTTTGTTCAGTTCCACCCCACAGGTAGGATGGGGTACCTGTCTTATAAACATGCAATACCTATGCACTTCTCCTGTCTTGAATCCTGGTTCCATGAAGGCAGTTCATATTTAGTTTTAGGCACCCATGGTTAGAGGGATATGAAGTTAGAACAAACCAGACTCCACCTGATGCCAGAGTTTAGGTTTGGATTTGGAAGAGGGAAAGAACTCGTTGTGGGAGAAATGTAGCTCTTGCTGCCTATCAGAGCCTTGAGTCAGAGGAGAGAGATGGACGGAGATAGAGAATGAAAAAATAAATATGTTCGTTTTCTTACTGCAATTTTTGTCCAGTGTCATTGATCCTCTAGATTTCCTGTCATATACTGTGTTTAGTACTCCCATTTTTTTATGCTTCCTTCACAATATATAAGAAATAAACTACCCAAAGGATGTTACTGAAGCTATAAAAAGTAAAAAGCAGGTGAAATGTAAGAACTTCTGTTCTTACTTTTAGAGCATGAGCCCTTTTGACATATGAAAAAAAATTCGCTTTAAAAATAACACTTATTTTAGCCTCTTCTGTTAAAATTCAGTACTTGACATTCCTTGTTTTTCCTTACATTGAGGGACACAGAGTTATATTAAGAACCCAGGCTATATCATGCTCCTCAGGTTTGATTTTGGGCTCTGAGACTTAGATGGGTTACTAAGCTTCAACTTTCTTGTCTCTGAGGATAGCTTCTTATTACCCAGGGCCATCATAGAACTTAAATGAGTGAATGTTTAGGATTGGTACAAACATAAATATTAACCATTAAAATAATTTGTCAGTTTTGCTGTTTGTGTACTTCAGAAATTTTCCAAGCTTGTTTATTCCTGCCTAAACGTTTTACTACATTTCTTGGTATAAAGGTATATTTTAAAAGTCTAATAGCCTGGCGGTGGTGGTGCACACCTTTAATCCCAGCACTCTGGAGGCAGAGGCAGGTGGATCTCTGAGTTCAAGGCTAGCCTGGTCTACAGAGCGAGTTCCAGGACAGGCTCCAAAGCTACACAGAGAAACCCTGTCTCGAGAAAAAAAAATTAAGTCTACTAAACACACATCATGTGTATTAAGATATGGGTTAGAGCCTTATGGGTGAGCTACCCTTCCTGGGTCTGTTGTGCTTTCTGATTCGTCACTGCTCCTGTCACACACACCTTCTACTTGACTTTTCTTACTGAGTTTAATGCTCTTTGTGTCTCTTTTCCCCAGAAAATGGTTTCTAAAAAAGGATTTAGCCATTTGAAATAGCTACCTTGTCATCATCATTCATTTATACGCATTTAATCACCTGGATTTTGACAGGTATATATGGTGCCGGCTGTCTCATCACAGAAGGATGCCGTGGAGAGGGAGGTATTCTCATCAACAGTCAAGGTGAAAGGTTCATGGAGAGATATGCCCCTGTTGCCAAGGACCTGGCATCTAGAGATGTTGTATCTCGATCCATGACTATGGAGATCCGTGAAGGAAGGTTTGTGATTCCCCTCCAGGGATGCATGAGTGTAGGCAGGCGGACAAATATGTGTCCTCTTCTTTTCTCTTTGGTAGCCGTTAGGTAACATCTATGTATTTTAGCACTTTACCTTTGCAGACAGGCACCCCTGCACCTACCTACAAGGATAAAGCTACCCCATTATTTTCTGGCTAACATCTGTTAGTTTGTGATATTTCCCTAAAGACCTACATTTTGAGAATCTTCTTCACATCAATATGTGTAAAAGTAAGCATATCATGTGCTCACGGTCTGAGAGTGAGACTCACACACCCAGCTAATACTCATAAGCCTCAGGAGTTAGGTTGTCGGTCACTATCTCCAGGTGTCTTGGCAGGTAACCTTCAGGGCTTGTGTGTTGCTTGTCCTTTGGTAAAATTGCTTTAGGCGCTCAGGGCCCAACCCTGTTACTTAATGCAGGGACTTATGCAGGTTTGACACTTTAATTTAAAATAGAGGAGTCTGATGGGTTGTGGGAGACTTTGTAACACATTTACCAAGGAAAACATAGGAAATCATGATACCCAAGATGAGAATGTGACTTTGGTGAGTACAGGTTTCTATTCTTGCTTGTGTCCCTGTACAGAATTATTCCTGACACACTGTAGATGATTAAAAAAATACTTCAAGGGGGAAAAAAATAATGAAATGCTGACCATAGATGAAGGTGAAATTTTCTTCAAGATCAAGGATTGTTGAGGCTCACATACTTCAGTGATTTTAGTTGGCTCTTGCTGGTCTTTGCCTCATGGTACAATGTTGTATTTGCAGAGGCTGTGGCCCGGAGAAAGATCATGTCTACCTGCAGTTGCACCATCTGCCCCCTGAGCAGCTGGCTACACGTCTGCCTGGAATTTCAGAGACGGCTATGATCTTCGCTGGTGTGGATGTCACTAAGGAGCCTATCCCTGTCCTCCCCACTGTGCATTACAACATGGGTGGGATTCCCACTAACTACAAGGGGCAGGTGATGGTGACAAGCCCACCTCACAGAAACCCTTTTAGGGCTTAAAGGCATAGAAGCAGAAACAGGCATTTTTCCCTCCAAAGTGCAGTGTCTTTAGTAGTTTAAATTATAAAGTGCCATTCCTGCTAGGCAGTGAGAGGCTAGGTTATGTTCCTGGGTTTACTTCTACTTGGTAACAACCAATATCATGTTAATTCCCCTATAGCTATAATACTATACACTTTTCCATTTTGCAATTGCTTTTCTAAATAATCTGATACTTTTATGGTGACCTTATAAATAGGTGATCTATATATACAATTTTGATACTTGGGTTATGAGCAGTTCACAAATGCTTATCAGCTGGTCCTTCTGCTTTGAACTCCTGTCAGGACAAAGGGTAGGGATTACTACCCCAGTTCATAGATGATCCTCAGTTTTTTCTCTTCCCTTTAATGTTCCATCACCTGCCACATTCCTTAGTCAAATCAGGTGGTAACTGAGACTCTGAGGAACCCCGACCATCTTTGACCTGCTTGTAACAAACACCAAGAGTTCAGGAGCAAAAGGAGAACTGGAGATATACTAAAAAGAGTGAAATAGAGAAGATGCAGTCTTTACTTTTTCTTTGTCAGGTGTGGGAAGTATGCTAGGGAAGCAGGCACATGGAACCATAGGCGTTTTTGAATATCTGAAATATTTCTGCAGGTGCTGAAGCATGTGAATGGACAGGATCAGATTGTGCCTGGCCTGTATGCCTGTGGGGAGGCTGCCTGTGCTTCGGTACATGGTGCCAACCGACTTGGAGCAAATTCCCTATTGGACCTCGTAGTCTTTGGCCGAGCCTGTGCCCTGAGCATTGAAGAATCTTGCAGACCTGGTATGTGTTCTCTTCAAGCCTTCAAGCTATTTTAGAAGATTCCATAGTTTTTGTTGCTGGAAATTTGCTAAGTGATCAAAGAGGAACTCTGTTTTTTCTCATAGAAACAGATTGTGTAGGTATTAATGTTGAGACTAGACTCTCGGGAATCTTAATAGTCAAGAAGGTAAGGGATTTGAGTCACCTTTTTTTTTTTTTTTTAAGACATGGTTTCACTATATAGCTCTGGTTGGTCCAGAACTCAACTTATCAGCCAAGCTGGCCTTGAACTCATATCCAGCTGCCTCTGCTTCCTGAGTGCTGTGTACACCCTCATGTATGGCTTGGTTTTTTTTAAATAGTCATTGTGTCCTTAAAAGACACTATTAAGAAATTGGGCTGGGCGGTGGTGGCGCACGCCTTTAATCCCAGCACTCGGGAGGCAGAGGCAGGCGGATCTCTGTGAGTTCAAGGCCAGCCTGGGCTACCAAGTGAGTTCCAGGAAAGGCGCAAAGCCACACAGAGAAACCCTGTCTCAAAAAACAAAAAAAAAAAAGAAATTGGTATTTTGAGGGGAAGTTGATTACGTATTATTTACCTGTTATAAATTTCTTTTGCATTGAAATTTTTTTTTTTTTTAATTTTTTATTTCAGGGCTGAGGACCAAACCCAGGGCCTTGCGCTTGCCAGGCAAGCGCTCTACCACTGAGCTAAATCCCCAACCCGCATTGAAATATTTTTAATAGTAAAAATAATCTGTGACTTCTTGGTAATTATAGAAAAATGTTTGTCTGTTTTAAAAACAAGATATAATGGAATTTCATTAATAAAGGGATGACATAAGCCTCTGCCCCTCAGGGATAGAATGAATTTCAGTTGATGTCTTCTTATGGTAGCTTAAAACAATGTGTAAAAGGAAAGCGTGCCTTGTGTTGGAGTGTAGTTCTGCTTGCAGAGACCAGAACCACGAGTTTACTAGAGCTCCAACCCCCAAGAAGCCTTCATTGTAGCTGTTTTGTCTATTTGCTCAGAAGAGCGGTGTGAGAGGGCATCTCACGAGGAGGAGGATAGAGACTCTCCCTGTTACATCCATTACTCTTTCCTCTTGTTAATTGTAGGTGTAAATTGTACAGTTATATAGTGGATGTTTTATGATGAACAGTAGTGATAACATAGAAACTAGCACTTTCTTGCCTCACTGGTAATAGAAAGATGCGGGTCATCAGTTTTATATCTTGCATCTTCACACTTCTAGTCATGCCACAGTACAAGCTAGAATGTAAAGACAATTTCTGGTCCTTAGTGCTGGCCAGCTGCACAGACAAGGTTCAGAGTATCTTCTCTGACACCAAAAGTAGGTTTTTGTTAGCCTTGTACTTAGCATTGAGGATCAAAATCACTTCTCCTAGAACAATGTAGAGATTCAGGTGCCCTGCTTTGAGAATGAGAAAAAGAAAGTTTTATAAGAATACCTTATGTATTTATATACAGAGGTTCTACAAATACATGTTAAGATTTGTTTTAAACTCAGTGATGAAAAGAACAAATGTCAATACTCCACAACATCTCAGACGGGGCACTTAGAGTAAGACTCAAAAGGCACATGTGATTTTAATTGTGGAAATAGCAAACTGTAAGAAAGAAACAGACTTTGACTGCTAGGCTGTCCTAGTGCTGGTTGTACTTAAATACAATTTTGTTTGCCCAAACCTGAAAAACTCTACTGAAAAAACAAAAACAACAAAAGGCAGCAAATTCACTATGTCTTTAATTCTTTAATTTTAAAAATGAAAAGGTTTGTAATATTTTACCCCAGAGGGTAACAGCCTAATATTTTTAAAGTATAAGTCTGGGGTATCCTGTTTATAGTAGTGTTGAAAGTTATAAAAATGTACACCACAAGAAAAGTCAGTTTTACTGAGTGATTGTTTTTTTAAACACTAAAAAGGAGCCAGGCACACACATACCTGTAATTTGAATACACAGAAGGCTGAGGTAAGAAGATTGTTAGTTCAAGGCTGATCTGGACTGTATAGTGAGTTCCTGATTATCTCAAGACAAAGAAGGGAAATGAACTAGTTAATGCCTGGGAGGACACATAAGAACCAGTTCCCTAGTTTCCTTGGAGAAGAGGTGGCAGAAAGCAGCTGTTGCCTGCTTTTCTTGAATAGAAAATGGCCTGTGCCACCTAAAACAACTTTTTAAATACCTCAGAACTTTTTTTGGGGGGGGGGAGGACTGTTTGATTTTTGCAGGGGAAGTGTAGTACAGGGCATCAAACCTGGGGCCTTACCAATGCTAGCCAGTACTCTACTTCTAAGTTGTACCCCCTGCCTAAAAGTCATGATCTTTAGGTCTAGTAAAAGGGCACAAGAGTCAAGACCAGCAGGCAGCTTTTTGAGTCACACAGGATAGCCACCTGTCTATCCTTTCATGGGAAAAAGTGGGAAGCTGACCCCTCACTATCTCAAGGGTATCCAGTTTACTTACTAGAGTAACAACAATTCTGATTACATAGAAGTCTCTTAGTTTCAAAAATGGTTACCTACTATGTTGGAATATTTTTGTTTATATGTTCTTAAAAATTGACTCTGGGAATAACCCACGCCTTTAATCCCAGCACTCGGGAGGCAGGGGTAGGCACAGCAGTGTAATTTTGAGGCTAGCCTGGCCTACAGGTGAGTTCTAGGACAGCCAGGGTTATTACACAGAGACTCCCTGTCTGAAAAACAACAAAGACAACAAAATTGACTCTGGGTTAGTATCTTATACCTTAGCTTGGTGCCAAGACAATGTTGACTCAGATTACTTCTATGCTTTCCAGACTCCTGGAATGGCTATGGTGTAATTTGAGTGATATTTTAGTCTCTCCTTTTTCCTTAAGTGATTTTGAAAGTTAAATTCTGGCTTTTTTTTAAGGAGATAAAGTTCCTCCAATTAAAGCAAATGCTGGAGAAGAGTCAGTTATGAATCTTGACAAGTTAAGATTTGCTGATGGAAGCATAAGAACATCAGAACTACGCCTCAGCATGCAGAAGGTAGGAGTAGACACAGCCACAGCCATCCTGTGTGGGTGCTTGGGGTTGACAGCAGGAGGACCTGTTCCTCATTTTCCAAGTCAGTACAAAAGTGATCAGGAGCCTTAAATGTGTTTCTTTTCACATAGAACATTGGAGTTCTTAGTTCATGGCAGAAATAAGCAACAGCTTTAGCACCAGGGACTTGGCTTTCTCTGGCACGCCTATATTTGAGTTTGGCATTCATCCTCAGACCAGTACAACCTGTCATGTGCTTTGCAGCCAATAGGAAGAACATCAGAAACTTGATGGCACCCCTGCTCACCTTTCATTGCCCAGAACTAGTTGTGTCATGTTATGTAGCTTCTCTCAGCTTTGAGAGAGAGAACGTCCTCAGACTGATTCTTCTTGTACCGTAACAAAATCAGAAAGTAGGGAGAGTGAAGTGGGCAGGAGCTAACCTCTAGTCCCTTAGACAGTGGAGCAGTGCCTGGCCACCAGGGTTCTCAGGCCCTGGTCTCCTCCTTTTAACTGCATGATCTCCCACTGCACCCACCACTTTTGGCCCACTTGGACTTGGGGATAGTTGTGTTCCAGAAATAAATCATGTGTTATGTACAGATTTGTTGTGAGATACATCCATAATGGAGCACATAGAAACATTTTTTAAGTTTAATCAAAATTTTATTTTTTCCAAGGTAAAGTGGCATACTTGGGAGACTATGGTAGGAGGATCATATGCATTTAAGACCCTTTCTCCAGGAAAAAATTACCTTAAGTTTAATTTAATTCATAGTCTGAATTTCCTAGTTTATTTAAATTGTGTAAATATATAAAATTCCAAAAAACTAAAGATCAGAGTTTTTGCATGTCTTCTTCTGTGCGTTAAAAAATTTATAATGGTATCTTATGATAGTCGATGCAGAGTCATGCTGCAGTGTTCCGTGAGGGAAGTGTATTGCAAGAAGGCTGTGAAAAAATCAGCAAATTATATGGAGACTTGAAGCATCTAAAGACGTTTGACAGAGGTGAGTCAGCAGTATTCTGAGGGGACACTGCTTTCTTTGGGGTAGGCTGGTATCTATCCTATTTACCATTACCTTATTCCATGCCTGCTGTCACAGCTGTATGTTGCTAGTAAGTCCAGAGTATCTACATGACTGGATGCCATCTGTCTCTCATGGGTTTTTGTGTATCCCCAGGAATGGTCTGGAACACAGACCTGGTGGAGACCCTGGAGCTGCAGAACCTGATGCTATGTGCACTTCAGGCCATATATAGTGCAGAGGCACGGAAGGAGTCACGGGGAGCTCATGCCAGAGAAGATTATAAAGTATGACTTCAAGATATATCACATTGACCTGAAATTTTCCCATCTGGTTCTACTCATCCCTACTCACTTTCTCTGTTTCATTTTATTTTTCCCAAAAGTAAATCAAGGAAAACACCTTTACCTCCAATATTTTTATTCTTATTCTCACTCTCAGAACCTTGCACCTTCTTCTTGCTTTGAGTCAGCCCATGCAGCATCTGTAAGCAGAACAGGCCTGGTTCTTAGCAGGGCTAAGGGTAAAATGCATCCAGTGACCATAACCAATTAAACTATTCATGAGTCGTTAGCTCAGACACATCCTGAGGCTTGCAAAAGGAATTAGAGATCTGCCCTGACCATGGTTTTTATGCAGACTGTTGTCTATACAGAGCACACTTGTTGGATTCTACATGTAATGGTAGAAAACACAAGAAGAAGCTTGGGTGTAGCTCCAAGTTCAGTATGAATATATCAACCAAAGACTTCCCATGATGGGTACACAGGTTCTGGACAGTGTAGGGTTGTGAGTAAACAGGAAAGTGAGCTAAGCAGAAGTTTTCATTTGCTTTGAGCCTGTATTGATTTAACCTGCAGAAATCAAGTAGATGAAAAGAAACATGAGCAAGCATATCCCCAGTATGTACCAAAGGCTAGAAGCTTCTTCAGAGTTACCTGTTAGGAGCTGAGATAAAGCTTTGAAGATGTGAAGCAGATTCTGCTTATTCTCAGCAGGCTTATGCTATAGTTAGAAATATATAGCTAGGGCTCTGCTTTAACCCATTGGCTCAGGTAAGGAACATCCTGTCTGCCACTTTTCCAGTACTTAGTTTTAATAGAAACAGCAAGGTATCTGATCTTAGTTTTTTTTTTAAGAGCCTCTTGCTCATCTAACCTATTCCCACATGCAAAGTTTTCTTTGTTAACAGTCAGTATACTGACAAACTTTCATCAGTATAAATGCTAAACTTAGAAAACAGCTAAATTAAGCCAGGTATGGTAGTGCATGTCTAATCCTAGCACTTGGGAAGCAGAGGCAGGCGGATCTCTGTGAGTTTGAGGCCAGCCTGGTCTTCATAGATAGTTTTAAGATAGCCAGGGCTATGTAGAGAGACCTTGTCTCAAAACAAAGCAAAAGCCCATTTAAATTAAAAATGCTAAAGCAAAAAGTTGAAGAAATCTCAGTGCATGGAGCCAAAAGAAAAACTACATAAATGATAGTTATTTATAAAGTTGTAAGAGAAAAATGCAGAAATAGATGTTCTATACTTGTATGCCTGGCTCCAAAAGCCCTTTCTTTGCCAAGGCGCCCACCTCCTGGGCTGGCCCCTGTGCATCTGTTAATATTTTCTGTGTTTTTTGATGTTGCTCTATGGTGAGAGAGGAGGTTTGTGTTTTACCTCAGGTTCGGGTTGATGAGTATGATTACTCCAAGCCCATCCAGGGGCAGCAGAAGAGGCCATTTGAGGAACACTGGAGGAAGCACACCCTCTCGTATGTGGACATCGAGACTGGGAAGGTATGTGGGCATGTTTTAGCCCAGGGATGCACTGAGCCACTCTATGTGGTCTTTGATGGTTGGCCAGTTTGGGAAGCTACCTAGTTTTAAACCAGCTTTTAACAGATCTGAGTTATCACCAATAGAATAATGTGAGTCATGCTTCTTGCTAGAAACAGAATCCAGTGCCTAGATGGTTCAGGGGGACCTTAGTATAGGGTCAGCTCTCATCTTCTGTACCAGATAAAGAGTACCGAACAATGACTAGATGTCTGAGGCTTATGGTAGGGAAGAAGTGGTGACTGATTATTAATATGTTTATATTACTGTAATGAAATACCTGATATCACTAACAAAGGATTAAAGATTTATTTTTTTCTCCCAGTTTCAGAAAGTTCATAGTTGCTTAGACTCATTCACTTAAGCAGAATGTTATGACAGAGGCAACTGTTCACCTCGTAGCAGGAGGCTAAGGCAGGAGGAGCTTGTTGGAGGTCAGCATAGGCTGTGGAGGAAATGGGGAAGGAAGAGTTACCATAATTTACATAGCCAACTTGTGACTCCTTTGTCTTAAAGTTCTCATGCCTGTAAATCTGCTTTAATGGCTTAATTTTACAGAAGCACAGAAGAAATGACTAAATATTCATGCTTTGATTCACTCTGACCCTTTTCTCCAAGGTTACTTTGGAGTATAGACCTGTCATTGACAAGACCTTGAATGAAGCTGACTGTGCCACCGTACCCCCTGCTATCCGTTCCTACTGATAAAACCTGGCAGCTACAAGACCAGCTTATGCGATTATATATAATAGCTTACATAGGTTCTCCTGTCATACTTGTCTTGTTAAAATTCTACTCATGAACAAGGAGTCACTTCCTAGATTATTAGCCAACAGCTTGCTAGTACTTGATGTGAGGGACAGCTGCACTAGACTTTGTCCTTTTATTTTTGTGCAGTAATAAAACTGGCATAATTCTTAAATAAAATACAAATGTCTTTTATTTCCAAATAAAGTCATGTATTTGATTTTAGGCCTATTTATTTGTCTAAAATAGCAAATGTAATTGTCTTCCCTGTCTAGCCCCAGCAGTTGTGTTTTTCAACTATAAAGTTTCTTGTGCTGTATACTAAACTAGACTTTGTAGAATGTTAAGATGTACTGGTAAATAAAATTGAGAAATAGGATGGGCCCTTAATAATTAAAAAGAAAGTTTTGAATGTGATAAGTATAGAGCAAGTGCCTTGTTTAGGTTCCTGGTGGGGAGAGGTATATGCATACATTCATGTATATGTGAAGGGGGGGGTATGTGCAGGTAGCTTTGTCAACGACACAATCTAGCATCACCTAGGAAGAGAGTCTCAATGAAGGACTGCTTCAATTTAATTGGCCCGTGGGCATGTCTTTGAGGGATTGTCTTGATTATGCTAATTGATAGGGGAAGATAGCCCACTGTGGGCACCACCATTCCCAGGTCCAATGGATCCTGGATTGTATAAGAGCAAGCTGAGCACTCACCATGCATGCATTCATTCATTGCTCCACTTTTCACTGTGTATATAACTAGTTGCTTCAAGTTCCTGCCCTGACTTCCTCAAAATGAAGGATGTTAACCAGAAATTGTAAGCCAAATAAATCCTTTCTCAAAGATGCTTTTGGTCAGGGTGTTTTATCATAGCAAAAGTAATGAAACTAGCATAGTGCATTCTTATGTGGAGACTAGAGCTTGATGTCAGGGTTGTCAGACCAGAAATAAAGGAAAGGTGATAGAATTCTAGCCACTGAAAATGACCTAGAAGTTTTGTATCTGTTACAGAAAGTAGCCACAGAAAATTTGCTTTGACTTGCAGGAAAGGATAATTGTATTGTGTCTACACAGTGCTCATCACTGTTAGAAAGGGATGGGCTGTTGGTGTACATAGCAGCATGGATGAATCCCAGTGTTATTGACAATGGTAAGTCAAGAAGGTGCACTGATTCCACTTGAAGTCTAGAAACTGCAAACTAACATGTAGCAGCAGCAGATCAGTAATTCTGTGTAGACTTGGAGAAGAGGAGGAAAGTTTTGTGTGCTGATTATATTTATATTCTTCTAATTATACCTCAAAACTTAAAAAAGAAAATAGCCAAAAATATAGAAAAGCTACACTAAGAATTTCTCAAAGCTGGACACGGTGCTGCTTGCCTATTATCCCAGCACTTGAGAAGCTGAGGCAGAAGGATTGCCACATGTTGGAGGCCAGCCAGGTCTATATAACAAGACCCTGTTTCTAGAAAACAATAAGAAGAAAATTCCTCACCTATAAAATTGGTACACACCCTGAAGTTTGTTGTCCTACATACCATGCAAAGTAATGTTACATGTAGCTGAAGTTTTCCTGTGTCCCACCTGGCCCATGGTCAGGACAAATCTCTCACCCACCAGTTACGCAGCCACTTGGACCCAAGTAAACACACAGAGGCTTATATTAATTAAAACTGCTCGGCCATTAGCTCACACTTAACTATTGACTAGCTCTTAAACATAAACTCAGCCCATTTCTGTTAATCTGTTATGTCGCCACGTTTTCCATGGCTTTACCTGTGTGCCATTACATGCTGTTCCCTGGACGATGGGCTGGCATCTCCTGACTCAGCCTTCCTCTTCCCAGAATTCTCCTTGTCTGCTTATCCCGCCTATACTTCCTGCCTGGCTACTGGCCAATTAGCATTTTATTAAACCAGTGTACAAAAGCATTATCCCACAGCAGTTATACAAGAACTCTTATTAATGATTGGTGGGAATGCCGAGCATTATATCTATGGTAGAAGAGAATTTGGCAGTATCCAACAAAACTACTTAGGCTTTTGCTCTTTGACCCAACAGCTCTAGGACTCTAAAGAAATGAAATGAGCTTTAAAATCGAGTCTTCAGAATAATGGAAGTATAGCTCATATTTGTCATAATCCAATTAGAGGGCAGAATGAAACTTCAGATAGGATAAGCAGGGCATCGTGGCGCATACCTATAATCTTAGAACTCAAGCTGAGGCAGGAGAATCTTAGTTTGAGGCCCTGTCTTAAATGACTACAAAGTTGAAAACTTATTGTCTTTTTAATATTAAAAACAATAGTTCATTGCCGGGGGATAGGTGCATTCATCTAAGGTGGAAGTACTGTATAGCTGAGAAGGAATGAAGAGGATCTTGATCACAGACAGGTGTGGTGTGTGCCTGTCTTCCTAGTACACTGGAGGCTGATGTATGAGTGTCATTATGTTTGAGACATGGGGACTGGAGAGATGGCTCAGAGGTTAAGAGCTCATACTGTTCTTACAAAGACCCTGAGTTCAGTCTCCAACACCCACATTGGGTAGCTCCTAACTACCTTTACCAGGGGTGTCTGATTCTCTGCTTTCCTTGGGCACCTGCTCTCAGGTGCACACTTACACAGACACACACATAATTAAAAATAATGAAAATGCAAAAAATGTTTGAACCCAGCCTGTGCTATATAGGAAGACACACACACACACACACACACACACACACACACACACAAACACAAGCATGAGCACACGGCTAATGTAAACAATAATAGGTCCAGCCTATATTGTTTACTCCCAGGGTCTGTGGAAGAGTCTAACAACCAGCTGAGGATTCTAATCTGAGGGATATTCAATGAATCTAAGCACACTGAATTCATTAGTCCATTCACTTTATTCTTCTAAGTAAATCCTATCTACACAGTTTCTTTTCTGTTCTCATACTTAGCTCCTCTCAGTCCCTCCTGCTCTCAGTCCCTTCTGCTGTTCTCTCATCTCTATCTAGTTCTTTCCATCTCCATCCTCATCTTTGTTCTCAACCCCAGTACTCTCAGAAAGCCAGTATATATATATACTCGTGCTCTCAGGGAACCAGTGTATATACACACGTGCTCTCAGAGAGCCAGTATATATACACACGTGCTCTCAGAGAGCCAGTATACATACACACGTG
>CABHPH010129794.1:18306-42879 GCA_902168325.1 Peromyscus nudipes | reverse complement strand
TCTCTCTCTCTCTCTCTCTCTCTCTCTCTCTCTCTGTGTGTGTGTGTGTGTGTGTGTGTGTGTGCAAGCGCATGTGCATGGGTCAGGGTGAGTTACTTTTATTTACTTTGCTGAAAATACTTGACATGTTAAACTAGCATATTTCATACACACTGTAAATTTAGTAAGCAGAAGATACAATGATGCCTATCAAATATGTAGATTATAATGTAGTGGCAATCAGAGAGGACTGGAACCCTATTTTCTTTAGTTAAAAAACTATGCCCTAGGCTAGGTATGGTGGCTCATGCCTTTAATTTCTTCACTTGGGAAGCAGAGGCAGGAAGACCTCTATGAGTTCAAGGCCAGCCTGGTCAACACAGCTAGCCCTAGGACAGCCAGGCCTCTGTAGAGAGACCTAGTTTCAAAAAACAAACAATCGCTGGGTGGTGGTGGCACACGCCTTTAATCCTAGCACTCGGGAGGCAGAGCCAGGTGGATCTCTGTGAGTTCGAGGCCAGCCTGGGCTACCAAGCGATTTCCAGGAAAGGCACAAAACTACACAGAGAAACCCTGTCTCGAAAAACCAAAAAAAAAAAAAAAACAAAGCAAACAAATAAAAACCAACAATAGAAAAAAACATGTGCCTCATTGTGCCATGGCTGCTTGGTGTCTATACCACCCTGGAAACTCAACACATTGACTTTTATCATTCTTAAGCAATCTCTCCTTTTACAATATGAAGAGATCCCGTGCATATTTATGGAGCAATCTGCCGTAGCAGCCACCTGCCAAAAGGGCTGAAGCTCTCTCCATAATTACTGGCTGTTTATTTGAATCTTCTGAAAATCACAACAGCAGACCCCTTCCAAATCTGCCTGAAGATGGGCCAAAACCCTTAATTACTGTCGCCAGACATCACTAAGTTTCTCTTGATTTACATCCTTATTTGCTCTAACTAGCATGCTGTCTATAGCCCTTGGCTTCTCATAGTGACCTTTAATTCTGAAAACAAAATTCTACATTTCCACTCTCTAACATGTTGAGACTATTTCCCCTCTTCCTTTTACTTCATACACTCTAAGTATTTCAGGGTTGTTCTGATTTTTTTTTCCTGTCGCTGTGATGAAATATCATGACCAAAAGCTCCTTATAGAAGAGTTTATTTTGTCTCCTGCTCCAGGGGGAGAGTCCATAATGATGGGGAAAGCATAACATAGATACAGAAATAGGAAGCTGGCTGATCCTATTTTTCATCCATACATAGGAAGCAGGGAGATCATCAGGAAGTAGGCAAAGCTACAAACCCTCAAAATATCCCTAATGACACAGTTCCTCTCTCAAGATTCTATCTCCCAAATGTCACACAATCTTCCCAAACACTGCTGCCACCTGACTCAATTGCGCAAGTGCATGAGCCCTCATGGGGGCTCAGTGTCGTATTTCGATACATGTATACACAATGTGTAATGACAAGAAAAATGCAACTGTCATAACCATTGCTTCAAATGTTTATTATCTCTTTGGGCTATGGACCTTAAACATTCTTCTTACTATTTTGAAATATGTGACCTACTTGACCTAGTTACAAAACTGAACATTAGGAATCATTTTTTTTAATTCCCTTTAACCATCCCTTCTCTATCTATAGTCCATCCCACCCATCCCTAGTCTCTGGTGACCACTCTTATTTTTATCCCTAAGCTTTTGTAAATTTGGAAAAAACATCTCATATGATTGACCAGCATTGCAAACTAGAAACTACCACCAATGTAATTTATAAGACTAAAGCTTAATCTCGTCTTTACCTAATTTTCTTACAGAATTTATACTAATGCAGTGCATGAATCTGAGTGTACCTAAGTCTCTACTGTGAAAGACATCATTTTTCTTATTTCTTAGTACTTCAGTTGTTAACATGGAACCCATTACGTTTTCTTATTCTGCAACATTAACCTGTGATGGATATTTTGTTCTTCCTTTCTGAACTCTGAGCAAAGAACTTTCTCCAGACCTACTTTCCTGAAACCACAGAGGGCAACAATTCCCTGCTCAGAATAAAAAAGATTTCTCCACTTAGAAAAGGAATTATGGGTCACAGAGTAAAGAGATTAACGGATTTGAAGAACTGAAGAGAACAGATTGTGTGATAAAAAAGATAGATCAAGATGGGAAAGCTAAAATGAATTTAAGTGCTCCTAAATTCTAAATGTTTGAATTACTTTCTCTAACTTGCTCCATCATTTTAACATAAATTATAGAAAGTGTGGTAATTTAGAAATTGTTAGAGAATTTCAGACAAAGGAAAGTGGTAAATGATATTTGTAATTTACTCTGCACTGCCTATCCTTATATGTCAAGAGGGAGTTATGTTTTATGAAGTATTAAGAAATCTTGAGGAGGGAACACAGGAGCAAGTGAGGTCAATATCATGATGGGGAAAACCACAAAGACAGCTAATCCAAGCTGGAGAAAGCTCATGGACTTTGGCCTGTCAGCTGGTGAACATGCATGGGACCGAACTAGGCCATCTATATGTGGGTGACAGTTAGGTGGCTAGATCTGTTTGGGGAGCCCCTGGCAGTGGAACCAGGACTTAGCCCAGGTGTAGGAAATGGCTTCTGAGAACACATTCCCTAGGTGGGATACCTTGCTCAGCCTTAACCCAAGGGGTAGGGGCTTGGTCCTGCCTCAACTTAGTGTGCCAGACTTTTCTGACCCCTCAAGGGAGGCCTTACGCTCTCTGAGGAGTGGATGGGGGTTGTGATGGGGGGGGAGGGTGAGAGAAGGGGAGGAAGAGGGAACTGGGATTGGTATGTAAAATGAAAAAAAAAAACTTTAAAAAAAATATATTCTGGATATCAGCCTTCTGTCAGATGTGGGGTTGGTGAAGATCTTTTCACATTCTGTAGGCTGTTGTTTTGTCTTATTGACCATGTTTTTTGCCCTACAAAAGCTTCTCAGTTTCAAGAGGTCCCATTTATTAATTGTTGCTCTCAGTGTCTGTGCTGCTGGTGTTAGATTTAGGAAGTGGTCTTCTGTGTCAATGTGTTCAAGACTACTTCCTACTTTCTCTTCTGTCATGTTCAGAGTAACTGGATTTATGTTGAGGTCTTTGATCCACTTGGACTTGAGTTTTGTGCACGGTGACAGATATGGATCTATTTGAAGCCTTCTACATGTTGACATACAGTTATGCCAGCACCATTTATTGAAGATGCTTTCTTTTTTCCAATGTACAGTTTTGGCTTCTTTGTTGAAAATCATATGTTCATAGGTGTGCAGATTAATGTCAGGGTCTTCAATTCGATTCCATTGGTCCACATGTCGGTTTTTATGCCAGTACCAAGCTGTTTTTATTACTGTAGCTCTATAGTAGAGCTTGAAGTCAGGGATAGCAATGCCTCCAAAGGTTGTTTTATTGTGCAGGATTCTTTTGGCTCTCCTGGTTTTTTTGTTTTTCCATATGAAGTTGAGTATTGTTCTTTCCAGGTCTGTGAAGAATTGTGTTGGGATTTTGATGGGGATTGCATTGAATCTGTAGATTGCTTTTGGTAAGATTTCCAATTAAAAAAATAATAATAAATTTTAAAAATGTAAAAAGAAAAGAAAAGAAGTCTGGAATACAGGCAGGGTGGCTCATGTCTATAATACTAGCAATTGGGAAGTGTGGCAAGAGACTGGCTATGAGTTCAAAGCCATCCTGGGCTACATAGTAAGGTCCAGCCTAGGGCTTTCTAGTAAGACTGTGTCTCAACACACACACACACACACACACACACACACACACACACACATACACTATAGGGTGTGGAGTGTACCCTGACCCATCATCTCTACATTCTCTTTCTGGAATGGTTCCTTTACCTTAGTATTCAGGATAATGCACATTCACTAGATGATTGTACTTCATTTCCTTAAAAATAAATATTCCAGGATCTGTCACCCTACTCTTAACGACAGAAACATGGTTGCCTGGCTTCTTGTCTTACTCTCTCCTAGAATGCCAGCTCCATGAAGGCCGACACTGCGTTCTTTAATGTCACAGTGTGTGTTAGCAGCTACACAGAAACTGACCCAAGTTTAAGTTTGACATAGAGTTTAGGACAAAGTAAACACAAGAATAAATTTATCTTCTTCAGCTGGGACTGGATCGTCTGATGGGCTGGACTCTGGTTAGCAAGATGTAATTCTAAATGGTCTTATTAAATAAGAAACACAGAGCCAAATAAAAAGTTAAAAGCCCAGCGATCAGAGCAGTATCTTATCACTCGCTACCATCCTTCCCCTCAGAGAGAGAGAACTTCTTCCTGTGTCCTGTCTTTTTATTTCCTGTCATCTGTTCTGCCTTCTCATTGGCTGTAAACCCAACCACATGATTTCCTCATCACTACCTGTCTATACAGACCTCCAGGTCTCTATGGTTGGTACTGGGATTAAAAGTTCAAGTCACCTTGCTTTGGATGTGTCCTTAACCACGGAGACTCTGCCTGCCATGTGATTGGATTAAGGGCTTGTTCTACCACTGCCTGACTCCCGTTTATGGCTCACTGTGACTTCTGACCTCCAGGTAACTTTATTAACATACAAATAAAATCACATTTCAGCACAAATAAAATACCACCATAGCAAGAAGAGAGACTTGAAAGCCATGGTGCAGCTGAGAAGAGGAGATCCACACTCCAGGGCCCCTGAGAGCTTCACTCCTCTCATCATACTTTCTTTGTCAAGAAAAGGGGATAAAGAATGTGAAAAAAGGAAGAAAATATGCTATTTTGCTGTCTTTGAAGTATTTTCCAAGTCTGTCATTTGTAGAAAACTGAGAATGTTGCCAAGTTAATTATGTCCCATGGGTAGATATAGATTGTTTTCCTATGTGTATGGATCAATGTTATGTTATTTCTTTATTAATTTTTGATATTATCTCATCATATCTCTCCTTTCATTTACTCTCTCCAGAGCCTCCCATATTCCCCTCACTGCTCCCCTTCAGTTTCATGGCCCCCTTTTTTTTCACTGATGTTATTGCACACATACATGTATTTGTACATACACATACTTCTAAATATAACCTACTGGTCCGTATAATGTTGCATGTGTATTTTCAGGGCTGACCATGAGTGTGTTCATCATTCTTGATTTTTTTTTACTTTTGATGTGTGTGCACTTTGATCTTCATCTTGAAGCTTCTAATATGTCAATTACTGAAATCGGCATATACTTATTTTACATTGATGTATAGTTTCTGATTTCAGCCTTTACAAATTGTCTCCTTATTCTGTCAAAAGTAAAAACAAAAAAAAAGTTGTTTTAAGAAAATCTGCCTAAATTAAATGAAAAGATTAAAAGTATGCATTATGAGATATGTTTCCTGACTGCTATTTGATTCAGATACCAAAACAGTAACTCTGAAGCTGACAGTGCACAGACCTGTCGTTCTTAGTCTGTGCCTCGTTACAATGATATAATCACGTTCTTAAAGCAGTGGGTGGGGCACATATTTCCATTTCTACTGAGATATTATTTCTACTAATAGAATAATATTTTTATTATTATTCTACTGAGACCCTTTAATACAGTTTTTCATGTTGTAGTGACCCTCAACCACAAAATTATTTTCATTGCTACTTCATAGCTGTAATTTTGCTACTATTATGAATCATAATGTATATATCTGTGTTTTTTGATGGTCTTAGGTAGCCCCCATGAAAGGGCCATTCAATCTCCCAAAGGGTTTGCAGCCCACAGGATGAGAACCACTGTCCTATAGGACTTCTTATTTTATTAGATTTTAGATAATACCCAGAGAAACAGATCAAAATATTACAAATAAAACAATCTCAGTTCTCAAGAAGTTTATGGAAGTGTAAAAGACACATACAGATTGGGTGATTTGAATGGTCACAACAGTGGATCTGTTCTACAAAGTAGATACGCTTGGATTAAAACTTGAAGAATGGGCAAGAATTCGAACAGAAAGATTATGAAGTTACCCAATATATAGGCAGAGCATATATAGAAATTTCAAAAACATCTTAGAGACCCATGAGAACTCTGTAGACAGTGTGTACAGTGCAAGAGGGGTTGAAAATAGGCAACAGAAGAACTCGGTAGAGCATTGCTAGTTAACATAGAACATCAATATTGTCAGATTGAAGCTCTTTAATGACTAAGAGAAAGTTAGCAATAAGAAATAATACGAAGATTGTTGAATTTAACAAAGTGACCATTTAGGATGTGTGGTAGCTTAAACTAAAGAGTTGGGAGACCATATGGAAGATAGAGATCAGATGCTGCCATCTTAGTAAGAACAGTGGAGATATTGCACCCAGTGCCTCCTGCTCAACTCAGGAGGAAAGTGTAGTAGAGCAACTGGGAAAATAGAGTTCACTAGAAAGTGAAGAAGAATCAGAGTTTAACAGTCAGCTAATGTATGCTTACATTCAATTATATTAATTTATTAAGAATGAGCCTGTATCATTGTAAGCTCAACTTAATTGTAAATGATGCTTACAATGAAGGCCTCTGTGAACTGAATACATTATTGTAAATGTGCTTGCATTCCACCAGAATGAATTACGGCTTGTCTGGAGGCAGTCTTCTGAATGAAGTTCCATATAAATTAAACATCTCATGTTGATGAGCAAAACACACTTCAAATTAAAACATTCAACAATATTAATTAAACAGAAGAAATTCCTAAATTGATGTTGGCATACATCTTTACCTCATTTATTTTTAGAGAACCAGATTATTAATGTCTCCTTTAAGGGGTGGTGGTGGCACACATCATTAATCCCAGCACTCAAGAGGCGGAGGCAGGTGGCTAGCTGCAAGTTCAAGGCCAGCCTGATCTACAGATAGAGTTCCAGGATATCCAGGCCAACACAGAGAAACACTGTTTTGGAAAAAAATGAAAACAAAACAAACAAACAAACAAAGACAGCAAAAAACTGAATATAAGTGCTCATCACTGTGGGCTTCCTTACCATGGATGTCATGTAAATGATCTAGTGCTATTCCTGCTGCCACACGCTCTCTGCCATTACGGACCGAAACTGTAATATAATATAAGCCCAAGTAAACATTTCTTTGCTTAAGTTGTTTTGGTCAGGTATTTGGTCGCAGCAATGACATCAGAAACCAACACAGGAGGTTACAGAATATCCCATGAAATTCAAGGGATAAGTAGGGGAAATCATAACAACTTATATTTCTCAAACTTGGAAAATCTAAAACACAAAAGTAGATACATTTCTAGACATGTGTGACGTACCAAAATTCAAATGAGAGGCTGTGAACAATTTGAATGGATGCAAACAACCGATGAGATTGAAGCCGTAATAAAGCCTCTTGACGAAGAAGAGATCAGGAACAGATAAATTCTAGGCCAGCTCTATTCCCGTTTGCAGAAGCTATAATTCCATACTTAAAAAAACCTTAAAGAGTCCACCAGAGAACTCTCAGAAGTGATGAATGCATTCAACAGAGTATCAGGACAGACAATCAGGAATAAATAGTCAATGAGGTCCAAGGTCTCTAGAATGAAAATTTAAGGCACTAGAATGCAATTAAAGAAGACAATAGAAAATGGGAATCCTTTGCCTGCTTGCCCCCACTCTCACTGACACATCCATCTGTTCTGTGTGGTGACATCCCTTTGCTAATATTAAAACCAACTTCTTTGGGATTTCAGTGTAGACTGAAGACCAACAGCTCTCCAGGCACCTTGCAGATTTTCAGAGGTATATTGGGACTGCTCAGGTACCCAGCCTTATGGACTGAAAAACTGGCAGATTCTTGACTTACCCAGTATGAGGAAGCCATTCTTGGATGATCCAGACCTCATTTTGTAAGCCAATCAGATAAATCCTCTCCATATATATCCCATTCACATGGAAAGATAAATATCAAAATGTTGTAGAAAGGGCTATATTACTATAAGCTATCTATAGTTCCAATGCAATCACCATAAAAATTCCAATGGTAATATTCACAAGATTAGAAAAAGCCATCCTAAAATTTAAAAAAAAATTCCAAAATTTCCAAAGTAATCTTAAGCAGAAAAGGCCATTCTGGGGATATAGAATACCTGACTCCAATTAAACTAAAAAGCAACAAGTTTGCAGACGGCATGCTAGTGATACCAAAAGGCTATACCGATCAATAGGCTCAATAGAACAGAATAAAAGACTCAGGAATAAACCTATAAAGCTAAAACCAAAAATATCAAAAACAAACTGGAATAAAAAAAAGGCTTGTCAACAAATGCTGCTGGGAAAACAGGATAGCCATTATGAAAACCAAGGAAAGTAAATAACTTTTCTTACCCGACACATGAATGAATAACTTTAAACCCGAAGCTCTGAACCTATTTGAAGAAATCATGGGCAAATCACCTCAAGATTAGGCAAAAGCAGTGACTTACTGAAAGAGAATTCAGGAGCATAGGAAATACTTCCAAGAATTGACAGGTGGGGTTGAAAGTAAAATGCTTCTGCATGACTAAGGAAATATTAAACCGTGTAGAGGGAGCAATTAAAGAGCAGGAAAAATCATTTCCAACTATTCATCTTTCAGAAGGCTAATGTGTAGACTCCATAAAGGACTCCAAAAAAAGTGAACACTAAAAAGGAGAAAAAGCAAGCTATCCAACCAATAGTTGGAGTACTTAATTAAATTGTTCTTATAGAAAGAAACACATATAACCAAAATTTGAAAAAGTACTCAGTACCCTTAGACATCAGACAAATGCAAATTAAAATTACATCGAGATTCTGTCTCACAGCAGTCAGAAGAGCTACTATCAAGAAAACAAATAACTAATGTTGGTGATGATGGAGAAAAACAGGAAAAGTTTTACACAAAGCAGGAATGTAAACTTGTGCAGCCACTGTGGAAAAATATACAGAACGTCTTCAAAATTGGAAATAAAACTTCCATGTGATGCAGCTCTACCACTCCTGAATTAACATCCAAAGAACTCAAAGGTATCACACCTCAGAGGTACTGGCTGATCCATGACTATTGCTGTACTATTTACCATATTCAAGGAGTGGAACCAGGCTAGAAGTCCATTAAAATACATCGAGGGGCTAGGGCCTGAGAAGAAGACAGTAGGTAAAGAACTTTCCACACAAGCTTCAGAAGCCAAGTTCAAATCCCCAGCATCTAGAAAAACTCTTGGTGGGCTTGGTGGGCCTCCCATGATCCCGGGACCTGACTAGCCTAACAGAATTCTTGAGCTCTAGGCTCAAACGATAGAGACTGCCCCAACATACAACTTAATATACTACCCAAAATATTAGTATGAGAGAAAGCTAGCCTACAAATGTAATTTGAATAATGTAAAGATTTCATTATGACATTTCATTCATGTATATGAGGTGCTTAGATAGTATCTACACATGCTCATACTACTTCTCCTTGCTGCTTTGTTCCCATCTTCTTCTGTAACAATTCCTTCTTCTAAGTTCATGACATTTTTTAAAGATTCTGTATGTGAGAGAAAAGATAGAATATCTTTAAGCAAAATAAGTTGCACTCACAAAGGCATGTACCATGTAAATACACATTTATGAATACATAGTTGTTCCAATTTTTGCAACCGAATTAATATATTCTGCATTATATATATATATGCAATGGTAATAACAAAATAATTGTAGTTTTTGTATTAAATGTACACATGCACTTTCAGAGGTAGCATATAAGAAATGGCAGATTTATTTTTTATAAGCATGTTATTATTCTCAAGAAGATTTAGAGGGGGGATCAACACCATTACCAAAAGCAACCTGGAAAGTAAAGGGTTTGCTTGGCTTCCATATCCTGAATTATAGTCCATTTAAGGAAGCCAAGGCAGGAACTCAACTCGAACCAGATGAGAGCCTAGAAGCAGGAGCTAATAAAAAGCCATGGAAGAGAGCTGCTTATTTGCTTGCTCTTTATGGCTTGCTCAGTCTGCTTTCTTCTATAACTCACAACTACCATGTCAGGAGTGCCCCCACCCACAATGGGCTGGGCCCACCCTTATCCCACACTAATTAAGAGAATGCCATACAGGCTTGCCAAAGCCCAATCTTATGAAGGCATTTTCTCAATAGAGGTTTCCTCCTTTCCGATAACTATAGCTTGTGTCAAGCTGACATAAAACTAGCCAGGAAAATCATGAAACATTTATATAGCTTCACCAGCATAAAAAATGGCAGCAATGACACTTCTATTCAAAATTAAATTAAGAATAATTTAAAATAAATTGACAAGTGTGGCCAAGACTATTTTGCTTGAAATAAATGGAAATCCACTCCAATTAGTTAACTAAATGGAAACATATCGTATATCATGTATGTTAACAAAATATCCAAAGATAAAACCCAGGTACATATTGAATTGACAGGGATTGGAAGTGAAAGCTAAAATCAGACTTCTCTCACCATATTTTAGATATTAATTTTTTCACTGTAACAAAACAACCTTGGTTCAGATCCCAGCTTGCCTGCTTCATAACTATAAAGGTCTGGTAAGTCATTCATGTTCTTAAACAGCAAGAAATCAGGTTATTCCAAGGAGGAAATGATGTCAGTATATGCAGAGTGCCTCATTAGTACAAGGTGAAGTGTAAGAGCTACTTAAGGGTTTTCTAAAATTGTTTCTACATTTCCTTTTAGTTTTTCTCTATTAGTTGTATTCCAACAATTCCTCTTGCTGGTTGCCTCGTACAAGAAACATAATTGCCTCTTCTCTATAACATGAAACTATTCTGTTTGGCAATATAACACACTGGATGGTTTAGGTACAGATGTATGTTTGAAGTCCTATTTGGCTGTGGATTATAAATGAACAATTCCTTGAAATATTAATGTGCTTAGGAATACTGCTGGCATCCAATTATAAAATATAACTTAAAGGAAAGGTACATTTTAGCTGATTAAAGTGGTGAATAGAATGGTGGCTTCACGACCATTCCAAAATTGGTTTAGGTGTATAAAAATGAAGCAAATTAGAACCAAACCCTGTGGCGTGTAATGGGGTTTCAGATAGTCTCCATTCATGAAAAATGGGGAAGAACTAAAGAGTTTATGCAAAAGTGTTTTGTATTATGATGCTGAAGACTGTGAATGTATGTGTAAGGCATCTGTGGCTGAGCACATGCGCGGGAGTAACTGCATGGAAGTCAGAGGACAATTTTGTGCAGTCAGACATCTTCCTCAACCTTTACGTAGTCCAGGGGAACTTGAACTCAAGTTACCAGGCTTGCAAGGCAAGCACCTTTTCCAGCTAAACTATCTCACAGACCAAACACAGTGGTTTTAAACAATAACGCTGAAAGCAATGTGGAAATGTAATAAAACTGGTACCAGGAGAGAAGTGTTTGTGAGATGACATGACAAGATAATGATGCAGAATGTGGTGACACCAACATGGGTGCATAGAAAAGCTGAAGTCTGCCACTCCTACTGGGTGGTGTACGGGTTACTTGTAGCCACAACCCAAATATATTTGAACCACATCTGTAAAAGATTCATCAATGTGTTCCCTTCATCAGGTTGCTACCAAGGTCAAATTAGATAAATGTGTATCAATTTTTCTTTGAAAAAGTTGAAAGGTAATATAATTTAAATACATTTATTAATATCTTTGGTAATAAAATTTCTTTTCAATTGTAATAACTTCCAAATACAATGTTCTCTTTAATATTTTATCAAAAAGCATAAGCAGTTAAAATCTAGATTTGTGGTGCTGTTCAGGATGAAAATTTTTTTTTCAGAAAACTAAATCTTTCCTGTGCCATCATTACAACGGTTTTGCGTTTCAAAACGCAGGTGACTGAAACCAGCTTGGTGAAAAGAAATACGCTCAGAGCCAGAGACCTAGATAACAAAACCATATTATTGTCAAATTAATTAGCTTACAAATCTACAGCATTCATCTTTCGGTAAACTCAAATATGCCCTATTACAGGGTCACATTTTTGCTCTGTGTGCATCTTTAATCTGTTTAAATATAACTGACTTTAAATCCACTGTGGAGGCTTAAAATTATTAAGTATTCATAAGGCATCACTATCACCACTCATTTTTTCCCTGGGTTTGGCTTCCTGTACCCCATTCTTTTTATCTTTCCCCATATTTTCTCAAAGCCTTTACCTCCAGGATGAACACCGTCTGTTTCATAATTCCTTTCCTCCTATGCCAACAGCATTCTTAAGTACTTTGCTCTAAAATATATGAGGACAATAAAAACAGTCCATGGCATTATTGCTTCTAAGGATCTAGTTTTAGTATGTGTTCGCCTCAATATTTCATAAAATATTTGATCACTGCAGGCTAGTTTTCAGGCAAACCTTTGCTGATATTTAAATTACAAATACATTTGCAGAGTGCTAGCAGGCTTAGGAATGCTACAAATACTCTGCTCATTTAGAATAGTTTCTTAAATGTGTGCTGCACCCATACCCCACTTGCTGTGATTGATGAGTGCTAATAAAATACAGTCGGTCTGTCTCCAGAGATTTTCCCCCCGGGGAAGCTTCCATGTGTGATCATGACACACTGCCATTTCCAGCACGAATGACAGCCAATGCCTAAGTGATATAAAACAAAAGAAAGCCATACTGTGGGAAATGGGAATAGGTTTGGAAAGGCCGTTTGTGCCACATAGAGGTTAGTACTTAAAGCTAAGGCTCTCTTTACATGTGACAACCCCTCATTGGTTGTCTCCTCCAGTTCTCTCCTTTTGGGAGATATCTCATGAAGAGTACATCCTCAATAAATCTTCTGTGGCAAATTTCTGTTGAGAGGTTCTGCATCCAAGAAATGCATGCCAAACTCATGATTCACGAAATACATAAAAGATCTCTCTTTTATGAATAAGGATAAGCCACACTAAAAGTATGTGTCCATACTTACGTTAGTCATAGATTTTGAAATTCATGTGACCTTGTGCTGGCATTTAATTAAAAACTTCATGGAACAATAGCCAAATAAATTATATAGTGCTTAGAAATAAAATTTCTACTAATGATGCTCAATTTTATAACTTTTAAGTAGCTAGAATTTATCCCCCCACATTTTTTGGAAAATACAAAGCATAAATTCTACCTTAGTGTATACAGGCTCACTAAGAACAAGTAAAAATGGATTGACCGAGTCCCCTTTCATATACCTTAACCTCACAATAATGCAAGTCACATCAGGAGCATTAGTAGTCCCTTTTGGTATCAATTTTTAGTATAATTCTGATTTCATATTAAATTTAAATATTTTGCCACAATGAGTGTGTAGATCAGCAGATGTTTATAAGTTACTCTTTTGCCAAGTACATGGGTGAACATACTTACACATACACACATGTTCATACACACCATACATATACATATACAAAGAAAAGGCAGAGCACATATTCAATTGTTAGCTCATTGCTTAGGTTCATGCAGAATGGGTTTTCTGATCATTTATCAGTCACTATAATATTTACATTGCATCTGTTCTTTTGCTGTGACTTATAAGTACAAAGTTGAATCCAACTCTGCTAAAAAATACAAAAACCTAATGCTATGTATAGCTGCGCCCTCAGACTCTTCATCCCTGTAGTAAGATGCTGCATTTGCTAGCATGTTTACTGTAGAATCTTGTTGCTGTCCTCTTGAAGTTGCAAATCCCTGTCGCTGGAGAATGATCTTTACTCACTGTCCTTTTAAATACTACCCCATTGGCACTGACTTTACTGGTCTTCTAGTGATCTATTTCATCAAGCTTTAAGAAATCATTCACATTCTCTTAATGTGGGGCAACCCTTAAAATCTTTGTAAAAAGAAATAATGAGTTTATCTGAATGTGTGGTGTTAATGGATTAACTTTAGAAACCAAAGCAGAATCCCAAGGAGACCATGACAACCTAAGAGGTGAACTGGAATAAGTGACCGAAGAAAGTTACTGCCAACTAGGCTGTATGCTCAAGAGTTGAGATGAGTGAAACCAGTTTATCTACAGGAAAAAAGAATTTCAGGATAAAAAAAAAAACACTTACACATCATTTACTGCTGTGAAGAATTCTCTTCTATCTCTGGGAAATATATATATATATAATTCAGGCAAAGAGCCATTTGGATGTCTATGCACACAGATAGGTACCTATTTATTTACTTAATCCTTCATAATCCTCTGTGATTATCACTGTATCTGCTCACTTTTATGATATCCATGATGATCCTTTCACAAAAACTAAAATCAATACATTTTACTCCAAGTGGAAGAATTTGAATTTGAACTAGTGCAGTTCATGGTCCACTTCACACATTAGGTATGTTTTACCATCGCAGAAAAGACTTAAATAGCGGAAAGTCTACTGTGTAAAAAGTGGGGTAGATTCCACTCAAAAGGACAACTCACGTCAGCTCAGATTAGCTATGGAACTAGACAGAACTCAAAGAAAGCTGAGCAATGAGGTCAACCTCGGACAGTGGGAACAGTATATAGGCATGGCTTCTCTATCACAATGCTGATTATATTTGAACAGACAATTCTTCATTGTGGGGGTCTCTGTCCATCTGAGGATTTTTTTGTCACCCTTTCTGACTTTCTGTCTCTCATTTCCAATAGCAAACTCTCAGTTATGGTCATTTAAAATGCCTCCAGACATTAGAAAATATCTCCCCTGGAATTCACATTCACCTCACTACTAACTACTTTGAGACAAGAGCAGGAAATTCTCTGGTTCAATACAAGAGAAAAATGATCAAATTACAAAGCTTGGTAAGAGAATAGCACTGGAAAGCACAGGAGCTGTAAACAACCATGAGCCTGAGAAAAAGTACTAAGTACCAAATGTCACTGATGCACTCAAAGCCAAAAGGACAATGAGTTTGGGAATACCCCCTCCCTCATCTTCCCCCTGCATTCACCCCAACCAAAAAAATGAAGTTATCTCAGTCAATATCCTACAATAAAGCTTATCACTTCCACACGAACAAAAATTGTTTCCAAGTACTCTATGAACTTTTAATGCAGAGCAACACATTCCACCGCAGGCCTCATTCTCCACCAAGGACAGTAGGTCCATGAAAGTGCACCTCTAGCTCCTGTGGCCCTGGCTGCTGTCACCAGTTAATGTCTATGTTTTCCTGTCACTCTAAGATGAGGCTTCGGATTCTCTGTCAGCCTTGCATTCTGGGCAGAACCCATTACTAACCAGAGCTGACATGTGAAAGGAAATCAATTTTTCATACCTGTTATAGAGGCTGCGTTTCCCTTGACGCATTCTGAAATGAACACAGCTATTTTGGCAATCATATAAATCTATTAACTCACAAAACTTCTTTTTCAACCAGATACCTTAGCCTACCATAGTCCATATGGGTAAGTTCAGGGTGCTAGGTATCTGACTAGAAATTCTTGCCTTCGCTTGCATGTTAGCCTGTGGAGATATCTGAATCTGATTGCCATGTCACAAATCCTCATTATGTTTCTAGCTCATGGCACTTGCAAATTTCATCAGAATTATTTGCACATCTCGGGGCTCAAGAGATGGTTCAGCAGTTAATAGCACTTGCTGCTCACAGCAGAGGACTCAGGGTCTGTTTCCAGCACCAGTTATGAGCAAAGCAACTCACAGTTAGATTCTCCTTTCTGGCCTTTGCAGATACTGGACATGCACATGGTACACGTACATATATGAAGACAGTGTTCACATAAAAAATACTCAAACCTCAAAACTTTTAAAGAGTTATTTTTATCTTTTTATCAAATGATTTTTAAAATGCTCAGACAGTAGATTACTACAATTTGAGAATGCTCATGATTTATAGCAATCCATCTTTCCATACTATTAGTCCAATATTTAGCCAAACAAGCAGTTTTCTTGATTATTAATTACCTAAGTACAACCACCAGTCTGTTATTTCATATCATATGTGGTTTGTCAAAAACTGGACAAACAGGCTGGGAAGATGCTCAGTGGTTAAAAGTGTTTGCTGCACACATATGAGAACCAGAGTTTCAATCCCAGAACTCACAAAAAAAGCCAGATACATTCCATGAGCATCTCTGATCCCAGTTCTCCTGTAGGGAAAAGGGAGACAGAGACTTGAAGATCAAGAGTCGTTTGTGAGAAAGCTAGCCTGGTATTCCCAGAAGCAAAGCAATAAAGATACCCTCTGTCATGAAAGTGTGGAGGGCTTAACATACTAGATTACTTCTGACCTCCACACAAATGATGTGGCACATACAGGCCCTCGCTCATGCACTTGAATGTAACACACACACACACACACACACACACTCTCACACACACACACACACAAACACACACATTTACCAATTTCACAAAACATAATTTAACACATTTTCCTATCCCACTTTTAAAAGCAGTGGAATGGCTAACAAACCCTGGCTTGTTTTTAATGAATATATCTGATTGCTCTTGTTCATAATTTTCCCCTTTCCTTGGGTGTCTCAAGTCTCTGAAGTTCTGAAGACACTTACAATGTAAAGGTAATAATAATACAGAAACATAAAAGAAGTGATCTGCTAGCAATATAATTATAAATAAGACCAGCATGAAACTCCTATATGCCCTCTATAGGATGAATTTCCCTGCTCTCCCTGAAGTTCTGGCAGGGTAACAGTATGATGTTCGCACTGATTTCTAGCTTTTTTAGTGGAAGTTTCTATCTTTCCAACTCATATAGGATAATATAAACGGGAAGCCAGAAGTAATCCTCCAGGGGGACATGATCAACAGCACCTCTAACATCAGACGTTATCCTGACACTACACATTGTAGTCCAAATATGAAATCTTTCAGAATTATTTTTCCCTCATTTTTCACCATTTCCTTTTCTTCCTTAAAATTATTTTTATTTGTTTTTTTTTTCAGATGAATGACAGCTATTTGCCTGGGTTTGTGCCCTCAAGGTAGCTAACACTTTTATAAAGGCCATTTCTATAAAATACAAGAGGTGGTGAATTGTACTTACTTACCTACAGAAGACACAACACAGGACTAACATACACTAGAAGGCAGAGAGAGGAACTGCATTGATAACACAGTATAAAAGCTGATACGTTGTTTCAGTAGGGGGAAGAGAACGGAAACAGAAGCAGGATGTGACGGACCATGAGAACACGCCTGGGCAAGGAGGGGACAGCTGATATTTAGCTGTAAAAAGTGTTTGACGTGCAGACATAATTGATCTGACCTCTAGAGAATCTTGGAATCCAATGCTTACATAAATATCATTTTTTAAATACTGGCTTATTTCCATATCTCCAGTCAGAGTAAATGTCTGTGGGCTATGTAAAGCTTGGGGGAAAGCAGTGAGTAACCACTTTTGTACACGAAAGTGTGTCTCTCCCAGAGCAGATGCTTGTGGTTAAGCAAACAAAATGAATTTTTCACAAATGCCTATGATAGATAGATAGATAGACAGACAGACAGACAGACAGATAGATAGACAGAGATAGCTAGAGAGATAGATAAACAGACAGATAGATATAGATATATTGCCAGAGAATGCAGTTCAAACAAATGTATCTAGTTAGTTCATTTCAGAGGCAACAAAAAAAGCCAATAATAAATGGCTGTGGAGCTTCTGCGTATATTTCATCCAACTCAGCTTATTGGATACAAACGTGGTTTTAAGTGTTTCTTTGATGGGGCACATTGACTCTTTCAATTATTATTGTATAGATATATTAAGGTGGAGGTGAAGCAATGGTAATTTGGAAACTTCTCTTAGCCTTCCTGTTGTGTACCATACCTTAAAATGATTGCTGTGCACTCTCTGTAGGCCTTTCTGTGCCTGTCAGGATGCTAGTTCAAAGAGAATAGATGTAACTACGGTGTCATGAGTCAATAACCTAATCCAAGGTTCTTTTGTTGCTCTGTTGTTCTGTACTCCTCCACAGTTGTCTTACCCTTTCAGAACCCGTGGTATTTTCTCTCTGGCTTAGTCATCACGCTCCTTCTGGAACTCACTTTGTCATAGCTTTTGGAGCACTAATTGGATCTCTCCAGAAGAAAGCACTGCAATACTTTCAAATGGACACTTTATATAAATGGAATGTACATTCTCTTGAATGTTGGTATATTATCTATTAGCCATCTAGTCACATTGTTTTTAATTAGCATATAGGGGATTAGATGTTATGGCATTTTCAAAACCACAGTATGATTTTGGAGCTCCACATCCCCCCATCCTTCCAGCCCACTATTTCCTTCGGACCCCTGCCTCATTATGAGCCCCCTAAGTCTCCTTTCCATTCCACATCACAAATGTTCTTTGGGAACCCCCTTCCTTGGCACCTCATTTTAGTCTCTCAGTCTTCTTTTTACCCACATTAGCACCCATTTAAGTATATGCATGTTTATATTAGAGCCTAGCATCTGCCAATGAGAGAATATAAGACATTTATCTTTCTGAGTTTGGCTCACAGTACTCAATGTACTATGAAGATATATCAATCTTACTGTGAAGTTTGTGGATTTTTTTACAGTTCAATCAAATTTGATTGTGTATATGTATCATATTTTCATTGTTAATTCATTTGTTGGTGAGGACTTGGATAACCCCACCCCTTGCCTGTTGTGAATACAGTGGGAATAAGTATAGATGTACATATATCACTATGGTATATATGGAGACCTGTGAGACTATGTCCTGGGGTAATATACATAGGTTATATGGTAGTTTTCTTTTAATTTTTTGAGAAACCTCTATATTCATCTCCATAGTGGCTATACCAGTTTGTACTGCACCAACTTCTGTGCAATTTATAATGAGGTTTAATCATAGATTAAGCTAAGCCTAAGACTCTACTTTATTTTTAAAGACACACTGAAGATAAATATGTGCAAGTAGCATTATGTCTTCCCTGAGAATGGGAACTGAAACAAATTTCACAAATACATCTCATTCTGTAGAAGTTGAAATAAAATTTGTGTCCTACCACTCCTTTGAGATGTACTATTTTTATCCTCTCATTCTTTCCAAAATACCCTTTGAATTTTTAAGCATGCTGATTATTTTTGCAGCTAATAATGATTACAATCATCATAATGACAAAAGTCTTAGGCAGTAAGTAAAAAGATTAAAATTAACTACCAAGTTTCTGGAAAAGCAGCACATTGATTTGAGCAAAGCAACAGGGAGAGCTTTAACATTAATAACAATTTTTAACACAACTATGAACATTTTCCTGTGACCTGAGCAGTGCCAAGACCAAAAGCAAGTCAAGGAAATCTATCAAGCGGGTACATTTCCTTAAAGTCTTTCATGTTTGTTAACCTTTGGGCAGGTTTGCAACAGGGGTTTCTGTGTATGTGATCATGACAAACACATTGCATAAAAATATTGCATTATTCTGTTAGATGAGTAAAATGGTGACTAATATAAAGGGTTACACATGGGTGAGTACTGACTCTATTTGCTCAGCTCCAGTCCTTTAGAAATCCTCTTTTATGAACCTGCTGTTCATTCTTTCATTTTCAGCTAAGCATTCTAGTTGAACCTATGAGATGCCATCTACTGTTTGCTGCTTCAAAGGTGTGGTGCCAGACAAGACAATGAACCCTGACCATTGCTGAGCTATGAAAGAGAGTTCTTGTAGTTAGAGGTTAATGTGCCAAGCAGAGCCTAAGGCTATTTAAGCAGACGTTATTAGTGGCATGGCCTAATGGTCTGTCAGCATTTGTCTGGTCTTAGCCTCCATCCATCTGTTCAAAATTTGTATCCAACTCCATCCTGGCTGTCCTTAGCCTCTCCCAGAGACAATTAGAGGAGGCGGGCATTTCAGTGTTCTATACCTAGAGAGTGCTAGTCAGGCAGCTGCTATTAAAAATAGCTACTTTTCATATCCAAAGACTAAATCCTATTCAAGTGACTAAGACCTTCTTTCTACCCAGACATAGACAAATTTCCTAGAGCTTTGTCTATTTCTTGCTGCCAAATGTTCCTCTTCCCACATTCCTGCCAAAAGAGCCACCTGTCTGCCTAGCTGTGCCTGGACTTCCTTGGTAACAGTTGACCTGTCTGTGCTTTCCATCAAGGAGACCTTGGTGACTGTGATTCCCATGATAATTTGTCTTACTACCAGAAACAGAATTTTACTCTAGATACTAACATTTAATGAAAGTCTGACATTAAATTTCTAAAAGATAACTAAAAGCACAAGAAGTCTTGTGTCTCAGACAGGCTGGCATTTGTTGCAAGGCTGAATCAGCAGCAGCCCAAAGAATTGAGTCAGAGTCAGCTCTTAATTCATAATTGATCTTTTAATGCATGCACCTTTTTTGTAATCTTATTATAAAGCAAAAAAAAGACTTTCTTTAAAGGAAGTATGACTAGCATTTTGAGAAATGTTTATATCTATTTTGATTGAATAAAAGACTTGTGTCCATTAGGGTGGGAATTATAGCTTTTTCATAGTCTCCATGTTCCCACAAAATAAAAAATGCATGGAGGCATTCCATGAATACAATTAGCAGATTGCAGAAGGTTTTGGAAATACACATATAAGCCTTCCTGAAAATGTCAGTAGCAGGTCAGATGAGCAAGAAAATTCTCTATCTTGTCCTATACTGCCATCCTGTGGGTAACAAAGATTAAGGTAGTCTGATAATAACAATTTAGTTCCTTCAGAACTCAGAAAACCCCACTGAATGGTACCTGGATGAACCCAGTTACCCTCTTACAACGGAAAGAAAAATCAGTAATAAAACTATCTTTTATTTTCCAATATTAGTGATTTATATGATACTCCATAACCTGAATAAACAGAGGCTTAAAGTAGAAGACACTACTGCAGTCATCATCTGCTCCACCAACCTCATTTCTCTTTTTCACTGTATTCTAGTCACATTGATTCTGTTATTCATGAAGGGGCCAAACTGTTCATTCTCCTTCCCTCTCTACTTGGAGAACTGCCACTCTTCCTACAGACTAAAGTGAGACAGTTTCTGCTTAGTGTTCTGTGCTTTGCTTTTAAACAGAGAGAGAGAAAGAGAGACAGAGACATAGAGACATCGAGAGAGTGATTAGTTCTCTACTTCCACATTTATGTAAGTTCCAGGTCTTCAGGTTTTCACAAAATAATGCTTTTATCCACTGGGCCATCTTCTACCACCACAACCTCCCACCTGCCTGAAGTTCTTTCTTCAAATAAATTATGTTCTTTATTAAGTAAAAACTCCATAAGGATGTAGATTTTTGCCATCAGAGCATCCCAGGCACATAGAGCACAGCCTGAGACATACAAGTCATGCAATTGCTGTCTTGAATATGAATTGATAGTTTAAGCCATTGTATAGTCATATCTATCCCACTGAAAGCAAGCAGACTGTATAGATTTGTTAAAGAGCCTTTACCTTTCCAACGTTTCAGTCAGTCCTGCCAATCAGAGACCAAAATATAATGAATAGAGGTCAGATTTTAGGTCTTCTGCTGTGTTTTATTTGTCTGGAGAATTGCTGCTCATGTTGAGGCTTGAATATATTTAAATAATATAATACATTTTCAACTTAACAGTCCCCAGGATTCTATTTTATCCAATACTCAACTTGAATTATTTCCGTTTATCTTGACCTGTTGAACATGCATGTGCATGAGTATGTGTGTGAGTATGTGTGTCTGAACATGCTGTACTTGTTTATGAACCCTGATTTTCATTCCTATCAATTTACTAAAGCGCTGTTTGTTCTTCCTTGTAAATGGGCTCTATTAAAAGAGCAAGTTGACCTCAGCCTCCATCAAAACAGTGACTATCCTATATTGGAGAAAACATAAGCAAGTATCATTAAAATAAAAACAGCTTAGTTCTGAGTCTATAATCTTTGCATCTTACTCTCCTCTGAGGGCAATGCAGCTTCTATATCCGTGGTCCTCAACCTGTGGGTTGTAATACTTTTGTAGTTAGTTACCTAAGAGCATTGAAAAACACAGATATTTACATCACAATTCATAACAGTAGTAAAAATACAGTTATGAAGTAGTAACAAAAATAATTTTATGGTTGGGGGTCACCACAACATAAGGAACTGTATATACTAAAAGGTTGCAGCATTAGGAAGGTTGAGAACCACTGCTCTAGACCAATTAGAGTCACACAACAGAATTAGACGGGAGCCACATGAGCACTGTACTCATATTCACCATGGCAGCTCCAGCACTAAAAACTGGCCTTGCTTTGGGGAGGCACAGTACTTTCTGAATGAGGGAAAGGATATTATAAAATGAACAAATTTACAAAGTGCGAATCTGGATATTTGACTAAACGCTCCTTTAGCATGTCACTAAATTGCTCTTCTCTCAGTCTTCCTCAGTTCCTGGTGACACTCATACTTTATCATAACAGGAGAGCATGAGTATGTTCTAGTTATGTAAAAAGAATGTTTTGATAGTGATTATTTCTTGTTAACACAAAATTAGCATTAGTCCACCCAATTAGTTCACTGTCACAGTTAATAGAAGATAAAAAGTATCATAACAAACCAAGGTAGATCAGCCTGAAAAGGTACCATAAGGTACCATGAAAAGTTAGAGGATGGAGTTATGTGAAATGAAATTTACAGTGAGACATAACAGATAGTGAGAAGCAGTACAGAGTGATGCAGTGGTAACAGGGGATTTTAAACATTTATCATTTTTGTTCAGACCTATTCTGAAATATGTTACTTATATTCAATAGAAAGGTTTCTGTTTTTCCTTAGGATCATTTCCTTCAAGAACCAGTCTGGATCTCAGGAAAAGTCCTGAAGTTGCAGCTCTCAGTCATAGAATCTGGGCATTATATAATGCAGGCATTGTAGACATTTCTACACAAGCTCAAGAGAGGCTAAACAAAAGGTTTGGGGAAGTTAACTGTGGTCAACTGAAGAGTCAGTATCTCTTTAAATATTACAAATATATGATAATCCCAGCTTAGATTACCAGAAGTTGAGAGGGTACCTGAACTGAACTGGCTTGCCCCACTGATCAGATCAGTAAATACCTTAATTGTCATCATAGAGCCTTTTTCCAGGAACGGATGGAGGCAGATGCAGAGATCCACAGCCAAACACCAGGCAGAGCTCCAAGAGTCCAGTCAAAGAGAGAGAGGAGGGATTCTATGAGCAAATGCACCAAGATCACGATAAGGAAACCTGCAGAGATGACCAAACCAAACTAGTGAGAACTCATGAAATTTGCATCAACAGCTGTGGAGCCTGCCTGTATGTGACTGGGCTAGGTCCTCTGCATAGTGAGACAGTTGTGTAGCTTGATCTGCTTAAGGGGCCTAATGTGGGGATTTATCAAGGCAACTCCACGTAGTTAAAAAGTAGGTTTATTTTGAGGTAACTTACAGCCAATAAAGGGGCGGTTACAGGATCCGGGAGAGGTGAGGTATAGTCCAGACGGGTTCTCTGGAGAACTCTGACTGGGTCTGTCTTCCAGCATCCAGGATCACTAGGAACCAAGAGGGCTGGCACATCCGGATCTAGGGTCTTAAGGGCTCCCATCTCGGCCCTGCCCCTGTGGTGCATCATAGGTAGGTATGGCAGTTACCAGAAGTTTCACTAGGGGTAGTACTTCCAGGTCAAAGCTGGAACAGCTACTTACTACAGGGGCCCCCTGACTTAGGATCAGAATCTATCCCTGGTGCATGAGCAGGCTTTCTGGAGCCCACTACCTATGATGGGACACCTCACACAGCCTTGAGGCAGGGGGAGGGGCTTGGACTTGCCTCTACTAAGTGTACCTCTCCATGTGAGGCCTTGCCTTCTTGTATGAGGAAATGGGGGATGGGTTGGGAGGGGGAGGCTGGGGGGCAGGAAGAGGGAAGAGGGGGGATTTTTGATTGGTATGTACAATGAATAAAAACATTTTCTTAATAAAAAATGAATTTCTAATAGTTCATGAAACATATCCTTATATAACACAACCTGCTTTTAAAAAATAAAGTCATTTAAAATCAATATTAACTGTAGAAAATATCTAATTAGCTGTGTGTTGGTTAAGCTGACATCAGCTAGACTCATTTAGGAAAGGGAATTCTCAATTGGAACTGTCTCCTGTAGGCAAGTTTGTAGAACATTTTCTTGTTTAATGATTGATGTGAGAGGTCCTGGCCTATCATGTGTAGTCTGACCCCAGGGCAGGTGGTCCTGGGTGGTTTAAGAAAGCAAGCTAAGAAAACCAGGAGAAGCAAGCCAGAAAGCAGCATTGCTCTATGGTCTCAGCTTCAGTTTCTTCTTCAGGTTTCCGCCTTGAGTTCCTGTCCTGAAGTCCCTCCATGGTGGATCGTGATATGGAAGAGTAAACAAAATAAACCCTTTCTCCTCAAGATGCGATAGATCATAGTGTTTTATCACAACAATCTAAACCCTAACTATGACAGGCTAACTAACCAGTATTTTCATTTTATGGTGTAAAATGAATAGGAATCCTTTTCAAAACCTAAATGATACTTGACCTTTAAATTCTAATATTTTTAATCTGGTCAGATCTTAATATTTTCCCTTTAGTAACTCACTGTACTACTTATACTTAAGAAAATGTTCATCAATTTTTTTTATTTTATAATTTAATTTAATTTCACATATCAGCCATGGATTCCC
>CABHPH010129794.1:5802-18206 GCA_902168325.1 Peromyscus nudipes | reverse complement strand
CCATCTCCTCCAGGGCAAAGACGTCATACATGTGATCCTGTCCTTTCTGTCATTTTTTCTTGTGTTTTTTTTCACTCTTATGCATTGATTTTGTGGGACACATAAAGGCCTTCCATGCACTCCAAGGCTCTCCTTCCCACGGTCTATAACCAAATAATGGTTAACCAAATCCTAACGTCGTGTGTCAAATATTTTAAATTTTAATGTCATAATACCACAAGACAGCAAATGAAATATAATATTTTGCAAGTATAAGTAGCAAAAGGTTCACAGTTTCCAGATGGTCAGAACTCTTGAAAGTGAGAGAGAATATTACAAAGCACAGAGCTGCTAATAGGAAAATGTCACAAACACAATCCACAAGAACACACACCCCTGAAAATAAACACCATAGATGGAAAAAATACAATCTTCCCTTTGAAGCAAGAAATTCACAATTAACAAAAGGATACGTTTTTGAAAACCATCAGAAGTGGCTGGCTCTCAGGTGCTGTTGATTATGTGAAAAGGCACACACAAAAGATACATTACTGGTGAGTCACAAACTTGTAGGGTATTTGAAGATGGCATATTAAAATATGTTTCAAGAAAACTGTTTGGCTCTAGCCAATAAAATTCTATGTACTGCCAGGAACAATTTGGATGCAAACACAAAGTGGTTATATGCATGGATGCTTGCTTAGCATTATTGAAAATAATAGACTTAAAACTTCTTAAACATTTAGCAATAAGTAAATTGTGTTTACTCATGTAAGATCTGTTCAACTTCATGAAAACATCAAAAGTAAGGGTTCCAAGGCAGATTTCTTACAAGGGAAATTAGTGAAATATTAACAGAGAAAAATGAATAAATTCATTCTTACTGCAAATAATTTTAAGTACCCACATAGGCTTACCTTGAAACATTTAAAAGTTTGCAAATATATGTTCCAGAGTATTTCAAATTTGTTTCTGGGTGGAAGCATCATCTCAATTTTTATTAAACATTGTATAGTTTTCATATAATATTAGTGTCTGTGGTATCTGTATTTTCCATAATCAGAAAAATTAAACATTGAGAATTGTCTAAAAAGCCATGACACATAATAATTAAAGAACAAAACTAGAGTCACTAACACAATGTGCCTATAAAATTACTCCTGATATAAAGTTTCAACTTGAAGTATGCAGAACTTACTGAGTGGAGCCCAGGGTAGATAATAGGTGCCTTGTTGGTTTTAGCAAAACCAAGCAGGTACACAGTGACATCAAAAATTCTTCAATAACAACAAGGATGACTGAGGATTGTAGGAGGAAGTGTCTTGGTCCCACCCAGCTCTGAGGTTCCACAGCTGCTTATAAAACAATTACCCAGAGGCTTATATTACTTACAAGCTGTATGGCCTATGGCTCCAGTTTATATTAGCCAGCTCTTTCAACTTAATTCAGCACATCCCTATTAATCCACGTCTTGACACGTGGCTTCGTGGCTTACCCATACTTTCACAAATTCCTTGTTTGGTGGCTGGATCACATCTCCCCCTCTCTCCGCCGTTCTTCTCTGTCTCTCTTGATTTCCTGCCTGGCTGTAAGCTTTCTTGCTGCCTTATTTATTAGCCAATAGGAGCAACACATATTCACAGCATACAGAAAGACATCCCACAGCCGAGGATACTAGACGCATATCTTCTGGAACATAGCAATTCAACAAAAATCAATCCTTTTCACGTTTTTTTCCTCCAAAAGAAAGACTTTTATTCTGAATTATGCCAATATATCCTCTTATGCAAGTTGCCATTTACCTTAAAAAAAGAAAAATCTACAAAATAAAAGCTAAAAAAAACCCTTTCAGGGTAATAACTTTGCTTAAGTCAGTCTAACTTTTAAACTTCATATCCTGCGCTCAAGTGATTGGTTTTTCTGTCTGTGTTAAGTTTCATTGTTCAGTGCTTTTGATTTGTCTTTACTTTTTTGGGAAGGGATTCTGGCTACAGGTTGTTAAAATAATCTACATTATTTTACAACATTTATCCTCTTAAATTATGTATGTGAATCCCCCCTTCTCTATCTCTCCTTCTCTCCCCCCCCCCGTATATGTTTCTAAAAAATAATATAGGCTTGATAAATATTTCTTGAATGGATTAGTGAGTGATTCATAACCAGAGTTACCCAGCATATTTACATGCTTTCCCTTTATTTTCACAACAATCCTATAAAGTTGGCAACAAAACAGTAGTAATTCTACTTTTATAGATGAATGAATGAAAAGTAAAGGAGAAAGAGCTTTACACAGACCATACACTGAACTACGAATTTGCTGTTGATTGCAGCTTGGTTTAACAATTAGACTGGGCTGTCGTTCTCATTCTCCCAACCACTTCTTCAGTGCCCAGCACTTGCTCCTCTTAAGTACATTTTCTTTTATATATGATCAGTGCAGCAACACACATGTCAATGTTTTACACATTAGTAGCCGTTGATGTTCATGTCTATGCAGCAACTTTGCTGTGGATAATGAAGAGCTAGCACGTTTTTCCCTGACACCTTCAGCGAGATAGGTGCTTTTCAGTCATGCTCGAAAGCCTGAATCTCTGGAGCCCTGGGCCTCCTTATCACTGTCACCATGCTCTAGGAGCTCTGATGGATTCAGGATTTAAAAATAGCTGTGTTCGATTGTTCAAGTCCAGACTTCGGCTAAAACCACAGCCTGGGAGCTCACCCCTCCCTTTTATCTGAGAACACTGGAGACTTTGTAGAGTACAAAGGGCATTATGAGCCTTTATAAGCTGATCCTCCTCACCACGGAAAACAAGAAGAAGTCACAGTGAAGGGAAGCTCCTCTAGGAGTCCCCTAGATGACTGGTCCAAATGTTGTTTCCTTGTTCATTGTTTAGGAGAATGGATGGTTTCTCAGTTTCATGGAACTATCAGCTGTCTCTCAGCAATGGACTGTGGAAGTGTAATAAATTGCTCAGTACCTTTGCCATTGATCCAATTTGTATCATTAATCAGATACAAAACCCAATTAACAACCCTGCTAGGATGTGAAAAAGGAATTCTGCCTTAAGAAAAAAACATTTAAAGAGTGCTGGAACAGAGCCTCTGACTTGGTGATGGGGTGAATTATTAGCCAGAGAATGTTAATGCATCCCGTTGTGTTTTGCTTAACTCATTGACAGGGCAGTATTTTTAAAAGTTTTTACTATGGTTTTTCTCTCTGGAGGAAAAAAAAAAGCAACAATTAACTTGAAACCATTTTTCAATTAGGAAACTGGCAAAAAAAAACCTTGCAGTTTCATGTCAAATGCTGTGGAGATTATGGAAAACAGGCCCTTTGGAACTGATTGTTCTTTAATGTTTAGCAAGTATACAAGTATAAGCATTCACCTCCACTTTCACACTCTGCTCTGTTTTGTGAAAAATCTCAGTGCTGAACTTAAAGGAACAAAGTCAAGGCTACTTGTTGGGCCTGTAAACTATAGTACTAGAGAGCTTTCTAGAGAACCACAATCAGAGGAATAGACATTGTAATGTAGACTGTAGCACAGCAGGAAGTAGAATGCCTGATAAATCTCTCTGAGATCTGGAAGCAAGAGGAGGTTGATGTGGATTATTGAGCTGGGTAAACCAACTGAAGAACATGCATTCTCTACTTTAAAAACAAAACAGTACTTTGTATTTCTACAGTTATGCCTATTTGTGTAGCTTGACTTGAATAAAAACCATTAGAATGACACTCAGGAGTTATATCCAGGTATGGTTCTAAAATGGACAAAGAAAGGAGTCACAGTTGAGGCAGAGGATTAATGTGCAGCTGTGTGTTTTAATTAACAAACACAGTGAACTTAATGTTACTTGTACGATTAAATTTACTATAAAAGAATTATTCTGTACGTTATTTGATATTGAGTGCATCATTTTAAATAAATGTCCAGAAAAGGTTTACAGCTGTTGACCAACATCTGTCCATAAAAGTAACCCAGGTCTTGATTTTTCTAACATTTTCTTTGTGAAGCAGCGTAATGCAGTTGATCCAATGTTGGTTAGAATCTGATTCCGAGTAGCTCCTGGGAGAAAATAAGAAAAGTCATTATTTTCTAAAGGAATTAGACAAATCAGAAGTGTAAGAAGAGGGGATAGAATGAAACAAGTCAGCAGAAAAAGGGCTGATCACTTCTCAGCGTATACTCCCTGGTGTAAAACACCGACTAGACTATCGCTGCCAAGATCACAGAATGAGAAAATCAGGGAAAGAGGCAATCGTGGCTCTCCTTTTTCTTCTTCTCCATGATCCCTCAATACACCAGAAACATGAGCATCTTTAACGATCTTGGTTTACTATGTTAAATTTGGAGACTTGATGACAAGTTAGGAGAAACCGAGTCTTGTCCTACTTCTCATTAACCCAGAGAAGTGGTCTTGCAGAGAAGTGGTTATTAAAGCTCTAGCTTCTACATTCCTTTCTTTGCATTTTTCACATTCAGATAAAAATCGCTTTTCCATATGAAGTCCTTTTCAGCTTTTGACACTATTATGTTGCACTAGATATGCTAGCTAGATTGCTAATTTAAAAAATGAAATAATGTGTGATATTTACTAGATGGCTTAACGTTGTCAACTCATTCAACTAGTTTAAATTGATTAAAAATCTTTTTTAAAAGGCTTTGAGAATTAATCCCTAACAAAGTGATTTTGCAGTTTCTCCAGATGATCAAAACATAAAAGAGCTTTGAACATTGCAATTCATTTTACCACCTATTACTAATAACTGTCCAGCTGTGCTTTAGGAATATAGAAACTAAGAATGGAGAAAGTAATTAAAATAGAATGAAGAGATTCTGAAAATCTTTTTTCCTTCAAAGAGCAAAGTAAGTATGAAGACAGTCTATGTTTGTAAAATGAAAAATTACAAGAACTAAAGCACATTTACTCTACTTACAATTTTAAATGTAGCCCCTTCCTCCCCTCTCTGTATGTGAATGTGTGTGTGTGTGTGTGTGTGTGTGTGTGTGTGTTTAAACATTCAATACCATTAAGTGAAACAGAGTAAGAAATGGGTTGATGAACATGCAACATGAAGGTGTGAGGTATGTGTGCAGACACCTGCCATATAATGATAGTCTAAGAGTTAGTTATGTTCATTCATAATTGCTGAGGAGGAAACAAGAAAATGCATCAGGAGACAGGAAACTGTATTTTCTAGAAAACCAATTTTAGACAAAAATGTCAAAATACTTGTCTTTTCTGAGAGATGCAGAGCTCCAATTTTAAAACTGAAAGAAACTGGCAAAAGACTACCTTTAGGAGCAAAGTGTTGTATGAGAATACACCCAGAGAGACAACCATCCTCTGTTTAGACAAGGAATGATGGATGGAGATGGCCCTTTGATGGCAACCAGTGAAAGATATTCTAAGTGTGAACTGATACAGGTAACACATTTAATCAACTCCCAAAGCAAAAATTGTCACTGTAGTTCAATGACTAGAAAACAGTGTTATTGGTATACTTATTAAGGCCACTCCACGTAGTTAAAAGGAGATTTATTTAAAGGCGTAACTCACAAATGAAGGGATAGGTAGATGATGGGCTCTGGAAGAGACACAGCGCAGTCCAGCGGTGTTCTCTGGAGAACTTTCCTCGGTCTACCTCTCGCGTCCAGGTCCAGGAAACAAGAGAGGGCCGCGCATCCCGATCTCAGGTCTTCAGGCCCTCCCTTGGCCCCGCCTTGTAGGCGTGATAGTTACGGAAGCCTCATTGGGTGTTGGAACTTCCAGACCAAAGCTGGAGTGGCTACCCACTACACAGTGTCTTGTCTCTTGTCATGTAAACTAAAAGAGAAAGGATCTTAGGAAACCAAAATATTAACAAAATTTAGTGTTTTATTATAGGTTGTTTTTCTTTACTTTACAGACATTCCCTCTAAATTCTTGGCATAGAAATATATTTGTCCATGGTCACATTTATGTTGCTGTAGAATATGTATTATGAGCATATAATATACATATATTTTACATAATTAAATATCTGATTTACATCTTAAAATGTCTTTTCTCTTCATTTCACCCATTAGAGTAGATCACCGTTTGTAAATGAACACTTAAATATAAAAAGATATCAAATGCAGTACAGGAATTCATATTATTAAAATGGCTTCCAATTGTTAATTCTCCTTAATAAGCATTCACAAAAATAGTTTTTATATAGTTTTTCTGTGATATAAACATAATATATTGTACTCAGATAATTACTGAGAGCAAGGTTTGAAAACTATATTAGGGTTTGACAATATGTAAATATCTCATTAAGCTTTCAAAAATTCCAAATCCTGTTTCACTTGCTTTGGGCCACTAACCATTTCTGACTTTCCTCAAAGAAGCTTCTTCGTCATGCAAAATCAAAAGAACTGTGACAACTGTGATTAATTTCTTTATTATCAGTTAGTGTCTGCCATGCATCAGATTCTGTTGGTACCCTGGTAGCTCAATGAACATTGTAAAAAGGAAGAAAGAGGCAATATGCACAATTGCTAAGAGCTAAGCTAATTGAAGTCCCAGCATAGAACTACTGAAGAATCCTCCACTGACATAAAGATGTGTGTGGAAGCAATGTTTCTATTTACAGGATTAGTAATTGTTTGGAGAAAATATAAAAGGACATGGGACTTGAAGAGAGAATATACTTTAGCCAAAATACTAATTTGTCCTAAGGGAAAAACTCATTCTTTCAGTCCATAGGTGCAATTATTAACATTGTCAGAGCAAAATTAGATAAGAGAAACAATATAGGAAAGATCATAGGCAATAGAATCTGAAAAAGGCAGGAGTTATTGAGATACAAGTTGTACGAATCCCATGTGCTAACATTCCTAATGCCAGTACAGTGGAGATGAAGATAAAAGGGTCCTCAGAGCACACTGGTCAGCAAGTCTCAATATATATGTATAGTGGGGAGCTATTGAAGTAGACACAAAAACAGTTGATCTACACATGCATGTGCAAACACATGCATGAGTATCTATACACACGTGCACATACATATACTATATAAACACAAAAAATTACTTAATAGCCATTCTTCTTTTCTAAGACAATTATAGAGATCTCTTTGTACATATATTATATTAGGAGGATCACCATGTAGATGTTGTTAATATTGGAAAGATATAGCAAGGTTGTGTGTCATGCTTATCATATTCTCAACTATGAATTACAATAAGATGACATGAAATTAAATTTCTGCTATTTCAGATTCCAAGATTCCAAGCTTATTAAAATTATTGAGCTTCAAACAGCTGTCATTTTTTACAATCATATTAATGTTAGACATGTAAAAAAGTCAAAGCATTTAAGTTTGGAATACATACACATTTAAAAATAATAAAAACAAACGTATAATTAATAGAGTAATATACAAATTCTATTGGAATGTATCTGTATTGTAATGACTAAATAGCCAAACCTTCTGATTCACAACAAATGGGGAGCAATCATGCTTTTCATTAGAATGCATGTAAATAATTGAAGTAACATTAGGACATAAAATAAGAAGACTGATTGCATTTTCAAACATTTCCAGTTCAATTTTCAGCACCATACAATTAATTTTTAATCCAGATGTCAGGTATCTAGTTACATAGAACTGATTGTTGCCATGTTAGCTATGCTGTGCATAAGTTTTGAATGTGCACTCCAAGGGTGTAAATGGTTGAGACTTGGTCCCCAGTGAAGTGATATGGAGATGATAGAATCTTTAACCATGGCACCTAGTGTGGGGTGTGGAAAGCATTTGAGTGTGCTTCCCTTACAAAACAATAACCATAACTTTTGTGAGATCCAATCAGCTCCCGAGAGAGGGGTTAATGCGGAGCAAAGCAGAGACCTCCACACTGTCTGGTTTGCCCTCTCACCACATGATCTCTTCCTTTCACAGATGATTCTGACGTGTTGCCATCTACAACGATGTAGCACAATCCAGGGAAGTGCTGTTAGAGTCAACCTCCATGCATCTTGGGCCTCAGCCTCCAAAATTATGAACCAAATAAATCATTTTTCTGTATAATAGAAACCAAAGGCATTTAGTATAGCAATAACAACAAAAACACAATACCATTGGAACTCAGTCTGATACAATGCCATTAAAACTCAGTAGACCAAGTCATATTTCAGCATAAATTGGGGTGAATGGATTCACTTATTTATGCACTCCTTTTCAGAGCTAATATTTCAGCTTTTACAAAAGCACACTCTGTAGAATCCAAACCTAAAGAAGAGACTTCTGACTGCTAGACTTGAGAAATCTCAACGGTTTCCATGTACTCTGATTTATTTTGAATACAAAGCAGCAGAGTGCTGCTCTATGTCTCACATTTACTTTAAAACAGATTATTTGACAATGCCCTTATCTATGACAGAAATACATTTCCTCTGAGAAACCTTTATCTCTTACTTTAATGCAAGAATTTTACAAATATATGTGCCAATGCTTTCTGAAAAGGCATCTCAGAGTCTTGTGAGTGATTAAATTTATCATAAAAAGAATCAGGATAAACCTTTCCAATCTATTTTAAGTTTAATTTAAAAAACAATAAATGATGATAAATGAGTAGGTTTTTTCATACCTCCTCATGTATATGTATTATCTCTTTCATTTGGGGGTAAAGAGACTATAATTTTTCCTTTTTAAGCTTTAACTCACACTTTATGGTGTCTTGAGGGTATTTTTGAAATTCAAAGTTATTTCAATGGTATTATTAAACTAAAGTATAATAATGTACAAATGATACATAAATTGAAATTTCTCACAAAACTCTGGTAAATGTATTTATGTCAGAAAAGATAAACATTATACCCTTTGGGCAAAACATTATATTTTAATGGGCAAGCAAACTGTTCATAAGAAGCAGCAGTAAATGCTATACCAGTCTGTAATGACACTTTACTATCAGATTAAAATAACTTTTTAAGAAAAAAGAAAGAAATCACCTGTGTAACACGGGGGAGGGGAGCTTGAGGTGGATGTACATGAAAAAGTTTGTGTGGGGTAGTACAAAGGAAAATTCCACCTTTATTCTGTCTGTGGGATTGATAAGTCATTGATCAGGAGAAACTGGAGTTACAAAAGGGTGTGAGAAATTATTTTATTTTCCTAATAGTCAACAACTTGACAAAAACTATGCCGAAATCATGCTGGTTTCCTGGTCTTTATAAAGCTGTTCCTAAAACACATACACACACACACACACACACACACACACACACGCACGCACGCACGCACGCACGCACGCAAGCACACACGCACACACACCCCAATCATAACAATTTTATACTCTGCCATTGCAAACATGTAAGAGTGATTTTCCCAAAGGATCCTGATTTTTTATTAAATGTTATGCCCAATTAAGTTCAGTTAATCATTTTGGTGTAAAATGAATTGCTGTGGAGTGATTTCCCCTAAGAGAGTAAGCAGCTATCTGCTTTTGGATTATAGCACCAACAGCTGAAAGCAATCCCCTCACTCCAATGCCATAAAAAGCTGTTGGTCTTAAAACAAACAGAATCATCTTGTCTAGACTCCATTGGACAACAAAGCTAATAGCATATTTCTTTACAATTTCCTACAAGCCTGCAGATTTCAGAAGGTTATAATTCAGGTTTGAGGGAGCAGTGGGTGGGAAGGAATCATCTTCAGCAAATTAATCTTGAGTGTAGGGAAGTTAAGGGTGTGTTAATGGTAAATGTAATTACTTTGCATTGAGCACCTTATGAAAACGCAATTTTTACATCATAGTGCTACACTTTTTTAAACTAATTGTTTTTAATCTTTTACTTGGCTAAGAAATTGTCTAAGAAATCCCAAAATCTTTCATTTTTTATGTAGCATGTTGAAGTAGTTCTCACAAATTATAGGTTGATGAATATGAAGTTCTTAAAATACTGTGCTTTTATTTTAATGGTAATGGAAATCTTAATAAGAAATCTCTTCCTGACTATGAAACCTCTAAAATCATGAGCATAGAACTCTCCAACAAAGAAGTAACTTGTTAGTGCACGGTGCAGAACAGCAGTGTTGTCTTTTCAATTCTCAGTTCACTATAAATGACGAAGGATTTATATCAAAAGGACAATGCATTATTACTATACATTTGCTAACTTCTCATTTGATGTTCTAATGATCCCACAGGTGCTTGGGTCATAAAAGAATATATTGGAAATTTCATTACATAAAAGGACTTCCAGCTAATTCACATTTACATAAAATAATTATCTTCAGATTAATGGTGTCTAGTGATGTCAGAATTAGAAGATCCAAAGTTGCATTTGGTTGTAATAAAACAATGGATGTTTAAATTTATCTTTGGGTTTTTATATCATGCTGTAAAATAATTTGTAGAGAATTTCTAGGTTCATCTCTACTAGAAATTGGAAGACTTATCTACTTCTTTTTGTTGTGGTCACACGGACTTGTGTAGAATTATGGATGTTATTAGGCCCTAAAGCTAATAGAGAAGGTCAAAAGAAGGAGGTGGGCTCAACTCAAAGTCTGCTACTTGAGCATACACCTGTGTTAATACAGGGGATGCCTCCTCATAGGATGCTGCAACTCTTAGGGGCAAACAGAACTTATGATACAGAGCCTGGAAGTTGCTACAATCTCAAGCACGATTCAGATGGAGACAGTAATCCAATGGTACAGGTGCTGCCACGTAAAGGAGCTCCTCCCTTAAAGAGAGGGGGACCTTGTGAGGACAGAAACGTGATCAGGAAAGCAAAGGGCAGAGTTTCAGCTGAAGTCTGAAAAGAATCAATACTTGGGAAACCAAGGGGAAAGCAACAGACTTGTGTTTTTCTATATCCTGAAGGCTCCTCTCTTCTGAGCTGCTTCACTATTCTTCTCTTGGAAAAAGCTGTGCCTGTATAAAATAACCCGTGGCTTTTTGGAATTCCTTTTTCTTTCAATACATACACTTAAAGAAATCGGTTAACAGGTGCTGGAGAGATGGCTCAGAGTTTAAGGTCACTCGCTGCTCCCCCAGAGGACTAGGATTCATTTCCCAGCATCCACATAGTATCTCACAACCATCTGTAACTCCTGTTCCAGGGTTTCCAATATGCTTCTCTGGCCTCAGAGAGGACAAGGAAAACACTTGGTACACAAGTATGCATGCAGGCAAAACATGCTTACACACAGAAAAGTTCAACTAAATTAAAAATACATCTTTAGAAATATGAAATTCATTTTTAAAAGATTTGGTTACAACGTAGTAGATTTTCATATGGTCTTTTCAAACCTTCTCCTTTTTAATTAACCACTGTCCCCCAAATCCCTCATCTCTGCTGTTGCTGATGCCCTCCTTGCTTAAGCCTTTCTTTCCATTGCCTCCCTCCTTTCCCCTTGACTTAAGGAAGCTATGTAATGAATTGTAACAGAGAAGCCTGATCACTAAAAGCTGCCTTGATAATGTAGTCAGAAGTTTTTCTCTGGTCCCGCCTGGCCCGCAGTCCCACAGCCGCTTATAAAATAATTACTCAGAGGCTTATATTAATTACCAATTGCATGGCACATGGAAGGCTTCTTGCTAGCCAGCTCTTATAACCTAAATTAACCCATTTCTATTAATCTATGTTTTGCCACGTGTTCCATGGTTTACCAGGCTGCTGGTATGTTGTTCCTTGGGTGGCAAACTGGTGTCTCTCTGCTTCTCCTTTCTCTTCCTGTCTATCTGCTTGGATTTCTGCCTGCCTCTAAGCTGCCTTGCCATAGGCCAGTGCAGCTTTATTTATCAACCAATCAGGGCAACACATATTCACAGCATACAGAAAGACATCCCACAGCATGATAGCATATAAACCATCTAAAATTTCTATATTTGTAAGATGAATTGCTAAGTAGTCTTATTAATAAAAAACCCAGAGCCAGATATTGGGGTGAAAACTGAGAGATCAGAGAAGCAAAAAGAAGCCAGCCATGTACTTACCCTAAGAAATCCTTAGTCAGAAAGAGAGCTACTTCCTGTATACTCATGCCTGTATGCCTTTCTGTGCCCATCTCACTTCCTCTCTCTGCCCAGCTACATCACTTCCTGTCTGTCTGTACAGACCTCCAGACCTCTATGGTTAATTAGAGCTGGGAATTAAAGGTATGTGCCACCATGCCTGGCTGGACCGCTTCCCAGTGTGGCTTTGAACTCACAGGATGAATCTCTGCCTCCAGAATGCTAGGATTAAAGGTGTGTGCTACCACTGCCTGACTTCTATGTTTAATATTGTGACTGGCTTTTTCCTCCAATCTCCAGATAAGCTTTATTGGGGTGCACAAATAAAATATCATCAAATATGTTTATGTAAAAAGAAATTACTTCTCTAAAAGAATATGTCCTAGGGACAAACTTTCAGAGCAGAAAGGATAATAAGCAAAAATAACCTGT
>CABHPH010129792.1:567-47760 GCA_902168325.1 Peromyscus nudipes | reverse complement strand
TGTGGTTCAGGTGAATATGGTTCTGCATCAGGACAGTCTTCTGGCTCTACAGGGCAAGGGTATGGACAAGGTGACTGCTCTGGTTCTGGACAATATGTTGCTTCATCAGGACATTCATCAGGCTTGGGCTCAGGTCACTCCACTTCCCATGGCACACAAGGATCAGGATCAAGCCAGGCATCTAAGCAGAGGAGAAGCACTTCTAGCTCATGTGAGTCTTTTGGCTCCCAGCAACATGGTTCTGGCTCAAGAGGGTCTTCTGGATGTAGTCAACATGGATCTTGTCATGGTCATTCTTCTCGTAGTGGAGACCATGGGTCTTTCTCTGGACAGTCATCAGCCTGTGGTCAGCATGGATCTGGCACTGGTCCATTATCTAGCAGAGGCCAACATTGTTCATCATCCAGACAAATACCATTTTCTGGGCCTTCTCCATATAGCTCAGGTCAGTCCTCTAACTGTGATCAGCATGATTCTACTTGGCAGTCTTCTTCCTATGACCATCAACGGCCTGGATCGTATCAGCCATCTTCCTGTAGTCATCATCGGTCTACCTCTGGAGAGTCTTCCAACTTTGGCCAATGTGGTTCTACCTCAGTAGAGTGTTCTGGATTTGGTAACCAAGTATCTAGTTCAGGTCATTCTACTCACAGCCAACAGGGATCCAATATAAACCAATCCTCTGGCTATGGACAATATAGTCCAATATCAGAACAGTCAAACTGTGGTAGTCAGTGGGGATCTAATTCAAACCAGTCTTCCTATTGTGGTCAACGAGGGTCTGGTTCAAGTCAGTCTTCTTACTATGGCCAACATGAATGTCCCTCTAGTCATTATTCTAGCCACAGTCAACATAGGGCTGGATGTAGTCAGAGTTTTAGCTCTGAACAATATGGGTCTGGTTCATATCCCTCTTCTATCTCTAGACAAAATTGTCCCAGATCTGGTCTATGTCCTAGTTCTCCACCATATGGGTCTGATTCATGTCACTCATTTAGTTCTGGATCATGCGGTTCTGGATATGGTCAATATTCTAGTTATGATCAACCTCAATCAAATGGGAGATGTGGAAACAATTGGCAATCTGGCTGTAGTCCCTCAATTTGTAATGAAAATCAATCAATAAGTGTGTATAGGCAAGTAGAAACCTCCTCAGGTTGTGACTTTGGACAATTTACACCTTCACATGCACATAGTAGATCCAATACTCCTGGTCAATTTTCACTTTGCAATGTGGATAATAGACAAGGTGACTCTGACTATGGGAGAGTCAGGGAAGGTAACTCTGGAATGAGAAATAGAGGCTTGGATTCTCACAGTTTCAGTGGTAGCACTCCACTCTATGAGTATGTACAAGAGCAGAGACGCTAATTCTCAGAGTGAGTAAGGAACTGAGGTAAAATTAACTTAAATGTTAATTTAAGAAATGAAAAATTGATGTAGAACTCATCATGCAATATCTTTCTCAATATGGACATGTCTGCTCTCATTCTTTTCTTTTAAAATGAAAATTAGCCTATATTCCTTGTTATTGAGTTCCTCTCAAAAAATGTATGATATTTGGCATACTTATGATCTATCGCAGTAGAAAAATGCTTGGTTTTAGGGAAATTAAGTGTTGAAGATTTACTTATAGGGTTTGGGTTTAGTTGGATTAAGTTTAGAAGAATAATTTAAAGAGTTTGGGGTTTCGTTAAGGTATCTATCTAAAAGATTATTATTTAGCTTGGGATGATGCTAAAGTTAAGCTTGTAGTTTTAAAGGGCAATATATTATTAATCTATTATCTTCCCAGTTGTCAAAGTTTCATCTTACGTCAACATACAGTCCAAATTTTATTGTATATTATGTTAGATGGTAAGAGAAAGAGGGGAAAAAGATACAAAGTATTGGTGGTTTCTATTTTTACCAAAATCACCAAGATATGTCTTTGGTACATTTTAAATCAGTAAGTAAACAAGTGGCATTAAAATTTTCTTTAGATGCTTCTCCCTAGCTACTGGAAAAGGGGTACATGACCAAAGGATCCATATGTGGGCCTTAACTTTATTTCATCAAGAAAGATCTTTGTTTTCATTTGTAAGAAACTGTTTCAGATTAGAAAACATTAGGCATGTTATCGCATGGAAATATGAGTAGCTTACTGGTCCTCCTATGTAGAGATCTTATCAACAACCCAAAGGAAAGGAAGCTTGCCATTGTTACATAGTTCTTCTTTTGACTGTAACGGATTTGTTTCAAATCTTTCAATTCAAATAACTGGATTACATTAATATTGACAATAAATTAGTGGTGATTAAATACTAAGATTTGTCTTTCCTCTGCTTCACATCACTTCTTTCACACAAGTGGTCAAAGAAATCAATGCAAGTGGCTATTTCCCAAAGTCCCATAATCTACAGTCAATCCAGACAGAAAAGTTTAAAGTCTCCCAGTCCTCTCTCCCTCCATCCTCTCCCCACCTGATCCCTCCTGTTCCCACGCCCACCCTCATCCAGACCCCTCCCCCAATTCACCTGTGATGTCTATTCTATTTCCCCTTCACAGTGAGATTCATGTGCCCCCTCTCACCTTTGCCCTCCTTTTAACTTAGCTTCTCTTGGGCTATGGATTATAGCATGATTATCCTTTACTTTACAGCTAATATCCACTTATGAGTGAGTATATACCATACGTGTCTTTCTATATTTGGGTTACCTCATGCAGGATGATCTTTACTAGTTCCACCCATTTGCCTTAAAATCTCATGATGCCGTTGCTTTTAACAGCTGAGTAATACTCCATTGTGTAAACGTACCACATTTTCTTTATCCATTCTTTGGTTGATGGACATATAGGTTGTTTCTAATCTCTGTCTATTATGAATAATGCTGCTATGAACATAGTCAGGGGGTATTTCTGAGATGAGCTAGAAACCTAGTACAATGGAAACTCCCAGAAATCTATAGCTAAGACTCCTAGCAATGGTGGATATGGAGCCTGAACCAGCCATCTCCTGTAACCAGGCAAGACTTCCACTGGAGGGACTGGAACCCTAATCCAGCCACATACATAACCTTTGACCTACAATTTGCCCTTCCTACAAGATATGCTAGGGTAAAGGTGGTGCAGAAATTATGGGAGCAGCCAACCAATGACTGGCCCAGATTGAGACCCATATCATGAGAGGGAGCCTACTCCTGAACCTGCATGGAGGGCCAGGACCCAGAGGCTGAACAGCCCAAAGACCTAAGATAGAGCCAAACATGACTGGCAAAAAATAAAAAAGTCAACAAAATGATTCCTAATGACATTCTGCTCTACACTACACTCATAGATTGTTGTCTAGCCTAATCGTTATCAAAGAGGCTTCACCCAGTTTCTGACGGAAACAGATGCAGAAACCCACAGACAAACATTAGATGTAGCTCAGGGAATTCTGTGGAAGAGGGGGAGTAAGGATTAGGAGAGTCAGGGGAGTCAAGGACATCACAAGAAAGGACATCACTGACAGAATCAACTCACCTGGGTACACAGGGGCTCACAGAGACTAAACCGCCAACCAGAGAGTCTGCATGGAACTGACTTAGGACCTCTGCACATATTTTACAGTTGTGTAACTGGATCTTGTGGGACTCCTAACAGTGGGAGCAGGGACTATCTCAGACTCTGTTACGTGCTTTTGGGACACTTCCTTCCTACTGGGTTGCCTTATCCAGCCTTAATAGGAAGGGAAAGGAAAGGAGAGGAGAGGGGAGGGGAGGGGAGGGGAGGGGAGGGGAGAGGAGGGGAGGGGAGGGAAGGGGAGGGGAGGGAAGGGGAGGGGAGGGGAAATACTAAAGAAAGAAATGTTAATGGGGCCCTCCAGGACCAGCCCATGCTCCACATCCTGTGCCCTGGCCTAGTGATGACGACTCCACCTGACCCTATTCTGCCTACACCCTCCCCAGTTCCCACACCCAGGCCAACATTTATGCTGAGTGTCCCAGCCTAGTCTGAAGAGCTTTATACCATTCCCTATCTGCAGGCACGGACCTGGTGGCAAAACTTCTGTGCCAGGCGTGGGTGTTGGGTTCACCAGATTATATCCTACTCATGCTATATCAAACCTCCAGACTTAGCCTAGGTCACACATCCTGTATGCTAATCCAGTCTAGTGAGTCTCCTGGACTCTACCCAGCCTGTATCACATCCAACCTCCATGCCTATCCTGGGATATATATTTGTGTGCTGGCAAAGCCTGATGAGTTCCTAGAACCTCAGTTGTTCATCCTATCCCCAATCCTCAGGTCAGGCCTCAGTCACACAGTTAAGTCCCTAGAACATTCATGCTATCCCAAATCTTCATCTCTGTTCCACAGCCTGTATACCAGCCTAAGGTGGTGAGTGAATTATCCAGCCTACCAATGGAATCCTCATATTCCCAGATAAATCTTGAATAGTATGGATTACACATCAGACAAATGAGATCCGACCATTTTGTCCCACTCACACATTTTCTTGTTTAATACAGAACTGGAGTCAGTCTAGTAAAAAATCAACTCTGATTGTCTGAAGGATCAGCCTACCAGTTCCTCATACCTGCTCTGAAATCAACCAATCTTGGACAGAAACAAAATAAACCTAAGCTCATATCAAACACACCACCAACAGCATGCCAAGTCTCATCCCAAAAACACTAATATGAAAGACCAAGACAGTCTGTCAACAAATCGAAGGGCTGTTTCCTTGAGAAAATAAACAAGATCATCAGATCACTGGCCTAACTAACCAAAGGAAAGAAAGAGCACAAGTGAACAGAATCAGAAATGATCAGGCAAACATGACAACAGACACCAACTAAGTTCAGAACATTATAAAGGAAAATGCTTTTAAAAAGTATTTCTTTTAGCTTTTGAGATTATAATATAATTACACCATTTCCCCCTTCCTTTTTCTTCCCCCTCCAACCCTGCTATACATCCCTCCTTGCACTCTTTCAAATTCATGGCCTTTTTTTTCATTAATTGTTGTTACATACATATATATTCCTAAATACATAAATAAAACTTGCTTAGTCTGTACAATGTTGCTTGTATGTTTTCAGGGCTGACCGTTTGGTGTTGCATAACCAGTTGGTGTGCTCTTCCCTGGGGACACTCTCTCTCCCACTCTCAGCGTTCCTTAATTTCCTGTAGCTCACTGTGTAGGGCTGAGGCCTTGTGGTCTCTGCCCCATCCGTATTTGCATGTCTATTATTGCCCCTTTCGGGTCAGGTTTAGGCAGTCGTGATGGTGAGACTTTCTGAGTGTAGCTTCTGATGTTCCTAGGAGACACACTCTTACATCAAATCCCCTGATCCCCCGGCTCTTACAATCTTTCTGTCCACTCTTCAGTGATGTTTCCTAAGCCTTGGGTCCAGGAGTTGCTTTGCAGATGGTTCAATTGGGACTTGATTGGTTATGGTTTCCATAATGGTCCCAATCTGTGACACAAAAAGTTTCCTTGATAAGGGGTAAGGATGACATTTACATGTGGGTATGAGGATAAATATAGTGTAGTTAGAGATGTTTTAGGAAAGTTGTAGCTATAGGTTCTCCTCCAAATCCTCTACTATGGGCTTCCTTTTCATTTGATTGTTTAATCAGACGTGCAGAAGCTTGTTTTATGAGGTCCCACGTGTCTATTATTGATCTGAATTCCTGTGCAATGGAGGCCTTTTCCAAAAGTCCTTTCCTACACCTATATCATGTAGGGTACTGCCTAGTTTTCTTCCAGCAGTTTCCCTGTCTCATGTTTAGGTCTTTGATTCATTCTACTCAGCAGCATTCCATCACATCTCTACAATAAGACCACATCTTGTGACATAAAACAAATCCTTACAAGTTCAAAAAGTTTGAAATAGTTTTGTTTATCCTATCTGACCATAATACATAAAACTTAAAATTGACAGCAAACAAGTTTCTTGTAGATACAAAAATCCATAGAGATTAAACAATTCATTGCTAAATGATGAATGGGTCAAAGAAGAAATCAAGAAAGAAATAAAATATTTTCTGGAACTAAATGAAAATTACAACACAGCAAAATCTCTAGGACATATTTAAATCAACTCCATCGGGTAAACTTACAGCTGTAAATGTCTACATTAAAAAATCAGAAAGAGCATAAATTAAAAACTTAATGATGCAACTCAAATTTTGGAAAAAATAAGAACTAACCAAATCCAAAACCAGTTGAGGGCAAGAAATAATAAAAATCAGAGCAGAAATTAATGTAATAGAAATGAAATAAATAATGCAAATACTCAACAAATCTAAGAGCTGGTTCTTTGAGAAAATAAAGATTGACAGATCCTTGTCCCAACTAACCAAAAGAAAGAAAGAGAGGACCATCCAAAAACCAAGAAGCCAACAACCTAAACAGACACACAACAAATGAGGACATTGAAAGAGTAACGAAAAGCCTTGCAGCTAAAAAAGTTCAGGGCCAGATGGGTTCATAGCAGAGTCTACCAGACTCTCAAAAAAGATCCACAGCCAAACCTTAAACGATTTTTAAAAATTGAGAGGAGCACTCCCAAACTCCTTTTATGAGTATTTTCCTTACAAGTATAGTGTGCACCCCATGTGCTCCTGATGCCCATGGAGTCAAAAGAGGGTACTGGATCCTCTGGAACTAGAGTTAAGGACACTTACATTGTAGGTGCAGCAAACAGAATCCAGATCCTCTGCAAGAGCAGTGAGTGCTCTTACTCGATAAGCCATCTCTCCAGACCTTATTCTATCCTTAAAATGAAGGAATTAGTCCTCGAGGATGAACCTAGAGGACATCATGCTAATTGAAATAAAGCAGACACAAGAATACAGTTAGTTAATACACAATCTCACTTAGTGGAATCTTTAAAAGTTGAACACAGAAACAAGAGCAGAAGAGTGGTCTCCAGGAGTCAGGGAGAAATGGGGAGACATTAGTCAAAGGGTAAGAACTCTGTTATAAGTTCTGGAGATATTATTACAGTAGACTGGTTTTCATCTATTATTGTTACATTTTTAAAAATGAAAAATGGGGCTAGAGAGATGGCTCAATGGTTAAGAGCACTAGCTGTTCCAGAGGACCTGGGCTTGATATCCAGCACCCACATGGTGGTTCATAACCATCTGTAACTCAAGTTCCTGGGGCTCAAAATATATAAAAAGTAAATATTTTATATGAAAGTAAAAAGTTTATTCATTCTTTCCATAAACAGGTAAAGCTTTTAAGCCAGAAGGTCATAAGGGAAGAGTATCACATATGTTAGCCTAATAGTAATCACCACAAAAGACTCTAGTGGGACTACAACCTATACAAACAGCCACCTCAACCTTACCCCAAAATCCTTCTGCAAGGACATCTACATCGCAGTTATACCATCCTCGTTAGTAAATGTAGCTAACTATGATTGTTTCAAAGTATCTTATGCAGGGAAAATGTCAAGTGCCATTTGTGCCCTTGAGTCTCCACTGACCATGAAGCCAGTGCCAGGGTCAGGGTCTGTGGAAGAACCCAACAGCTCACCCCCTAGCTAACCTGCCCTAGGAGAACATCCTCATTGCATCACAGTTCCCGGCTCCTGGGAAATTAGGACATTGAATTTTGGCAAACCTGCAGCAGATGTTGAAACATCAGGAGAAACTTTTGCACCAAGAAAAATGGCTGATAAAGACAAAGAGATAGCAGATACTGTTGAGAACTGGACTTGGCAGTGCGTGAAGGGGTTCGAGGACAAAATGTACTGTATATCCTGTTAGTGTCCATTGTAAACTAAGGCAGAAAGCAATTACAAGACTTGATGCGAGCATAGCTGAGGCTCAGGATTCCCACCAGATACTCGGCACTTCATCACTAGTTCCTAGTTTAGACATCATATTATCTAAAACAAATCCAGAAAAAGAGAGACTTGCACATTCTACTCACAGAGGCAGTGAAGAGACTTCCTAGGCTGACTATGGTGATATTTTCTTTTGTACTAAAATGTTATTTGTCTGTTAATAAATAAAGTTGCCTGGGGGTCAGAGCTATTAGCAAGCCATAGGAAAGCAGGGCAGTGGTGGCGTACGCTTGTAATCACAGCACTAGGTAGGCAGAGCTAGGTAAGTCTCTGTGTGTTCAGGGATACAGCCAGTATTGGATACACATGCCTTTAATCTCAATACCAATCATAGAAAACCTGGAGGTCTACACAGACAGGCCGTGAAGAGGCGGTCATGTGGTTGGGTTTACAACCAATGAGAAGGCAGAACAGAAACTCTATATAAAGACTTTAACACAGGAAGTAGCTCTGGTTCGGAGAGGTAGGACCACCGCAGGTTTTAGCTCTTAGCTCTGACCTCTTGGTTTTCTTCCTTGCATTGGTTCTGTGTTTTTTATTTAATAAAACGGTTGGTTACATCTACGGCTGACTCACAGTAAAAGAGGACTCAGCTTCCAGCTGTGAAGCCAGGGCACTGTCCTCACCTGAAATTAAGGAACACCTCTACATGCACTGTATTTCAAGCAGAAGGTGTTTCCAGCAGCTCTGACAGCCTGTTTATTAATAAGCTACAAAATACCACAAATGTAGACCATGGTGAACACCCCTGAGAAGCAAAAGATTGCTGAGAACTTAAAGGTCTTTGAAGTAGGCCTCTTAAGAAGTCATATTACACAGAAGTACTAGAAATGTGAACAAAAACCCCAGCATCCCCATCACATTAAGTTAAAACCAGTATGTTACCCATACAACAGAATAACCCATTTGTCACTGTTTCCTCTGAAGAGCAGCTGGGGCAGCGCAGGGATAAGCAGCATTTTAATGACATTACAACCATGCCAGCTTCACCATCTCTCCGCACAGGTTTTCTCCGTAGAAAAGTCTTTGGCAGTTCTGAAACAACAGAAATAGAATTATGAGACATGAAAACAGAGCTCCCAGCACAAAAATCAGCTGAAAGATTCAACATTTAAATGCAGAGTTACAATCCATAAAGGGTGTTCAGGGAAATATAGAGAAACTGGAGATGAAGACAAAGATACCCAATCTTCTGATAGAAGGTCTGAAGGCGGACTGTAGGAACCCTCCTAAATCTCTGACCACTGAAACAGCATTATCTTACATCAAAGCTTCTACATGTATGAACACCAGATGTTAGTGAGGACAAAACTTATAAAGTTACAGAAAGGGAGCTACAGCTTGTCTTTCAGAAGACGATCTCTGTGTGCTTTAAAAATTCAAACTTGAATACTGTATTTCCATACAGCATTAATACTGCAGTATGTTGTCCATCAGTCTATTTTAGTGTGTTGCAGAAAACACTTTCTCTTCTCTGAGACAACTTTGTTTTCTCTTTCCTTATGCTTGCCTCTGTTGAACAGCACTGATTATATTCTGTCCAGTCACTGAGCTGTCTCAGACACCAAAAATAAATTAGGAAGACTTACTTCCTTCTCTTTCAAATAACAAAGGGGCATTCTAAAGAATGTGTAAATGCTTTCATGAATTACTGAGATGTTAAATTATGAAAAAAATCTCAGAAGACACTCAAAAATGCTTAGTAAATATGTGTTCCCTGCTTCTGTCTTCCCTTTGGAACATTGTTGTCTCACTGGGCACAAGGAATGCTCTGAGGAAATGCTGATGAGTGGAGGGTCTCTCCAGCATAACCTCCACACAGACTGCACTGGGTGAACTGCACTGGCTTCGCTTGACTTGAGTCTACTGCAGTTTTGGATTACAGCTCTTATGGACTCTCACATTTAGTTAGGAACCCAATGTTTTTTAACAGTTGCAATTGAGTAGCATGTGTGTTTACCTTCATGTCATCTAAACTACCATGTAATTGTCTCCAGAGAAGTTAATACTTATACTACCAAAAAAAACCCACAACTCTTTTTCTAAAACACATAATTTTTAAGTATTAAAAAGAGAAATAAAAATATCAATTTGAACAACTCCAAAAATATATCTTAGAAGCTCCTCATTTATATTTAAAAATTGTGAACTAAGCTAATACAATGCCAGTTTGAAGTTGCTTTTGGACACAAATTTACAAATCTAACAATTTTCCATAACCCCCAAAAAAGCCTTATATCTGAAATATTTGTCATAAAAAGTAAAAATAGAAAGTCCTGAGTAGAAACAAAAACAATTTTGTCTTGCCTCATCTATTAAACACAAACTGTATGGTAATATTGGTTAATTTATAATACTGCATACATTGAAATCATGTCACATATACATGTTTCACCACATATGTGCGAATTTCAAAATCAAAATATTCAGTGAAAATTTTATCAAACATGTATATGATAAATATAAGATCAGCAAACAATAAATACCAAATTCATGATACTGGGTATTCTGGAGGGAATGGAGAAAATGAGACTAACAATATACAAGGCCCAAACATCTGTGAATCAAGATGCCATTTGTTACATGATTTCCTGTACTTGCGTGTAAACCACAAAGTATTTCAAAATAAAAACATGTTTCCAAAGACCATTGTTAGAATGCCCATCAAGAGCAGCTCCAGGGAGAAAGTGCTCTGACGAGCTAGTCCATTACATATTTGGTCTAGCATGTCCCAGTTTCTTACATAAATTTCTCACCACATTATTCCATGATGATAGTCATCAGCTGAGTCACATAGAAAATATTCTGTCTACCCTACAATTAACCTGGGCCTTCTGCCCATCAATTTCCCAAAAGGAAAAAGCACCCATTTCTGTTTTAAGTTAATAATCTAGCATTCTGTTTTTCATGTTTCAGTTCCTAGTAAGGTAAGTTACAATGAAAGAGATTTTTCTGATTCTCACCAAGTCCAGGGTACTAATATTAGTGTGTTCCTGGGTCTACAAGGAAAAAGCAGGCCCAGATCCTGGCTTTTTCTATACAACACTCCAAACTTATTCCTTACCTTTCAAGTTTCAAGAGGTAAGTAATATGAAAATCTTTCTAAGAAAAAAACAAAGAATTTCAAATAAATATTTAGCTGTATAGCTAAGCCAAGTTTGTTATGGTATTTCTCTTCTGGTTATGATTCCATAATCTCAGAACCTAACTGTTGCTGCTAAAAGAGAAAATTCGAGGGCTAAGTAACTCAGCAGGATGTCAACACCTTAGCCAGGGGCTGGATCTCACTTCTGAAGATAAGGGGAGAGGTTCTAATCCTCCAGGTTTATTTCCCTGGTATATTCAGCTGCAATCTGGAAGGCTAATTCATACTAAGCAAGAAGTTGATGGTCCACTTTGCCAACTACGAAGTAAAAACAAAACAAAACAAAACAAAAAACTGGAACCAGTTATCATAGGATATTCTCTCCCATTTGATCAATTTATTTAAAAGATATCAAAGGTTATTAGATGAGCTTTAGAGCAAAGGAATTTCAGTACTAATATTTCATTACCACACTATGGTAACCTGGAAACTTCAATAATTTTTCCTGAAAGGGAAGGAACAACACAGAAGTGACCTTACTGTTCAATAAGTAATGCTTACAAGCTAGGAGCATTACTTTATTCACTGTGCTTGGTATAAACTACTCAACATACTATTGATCATTTAATTTTACTCTCATAACAACCCAATGCTCTATGGTATTACAATCATTTTATTAAAGAGGAAACACTCTAAAAAGTTAAGTGACTTGTTTTCACTACAAAGATTTTACATCCAAGTCTATCTGCTCCTTACACAGGTCTCCTACCATCACACACTCCAGTAATTAAACTACAAATATTGAAGGCCCGAGCAGCCTCCTCTTTCTGGACACTGCTAGAAACACTAATTAGTATCCATCCTCTTCCTACCCTCATTGCAAACACACTTAATATCCTTGAGGGAACATTGAGAAACAACTTTACTCATTGGTAGTACACTTAATAATTTCCAAGGGTGGATCCTGCAGTAGACAACTCATCTCACATTTTATTTAGCTTATCACATTAATTGTACTCATTAACTTTAATTCCAAGTACCATGTTGTGACCTAGTCCTTAGTGCATGCCCTATTTGAAGTTCAACATTTACTAATGATTAATAATCATATGTAGCTTTGTATTCTTTTTTGAAAGATCCTATATCCAACTCTCCAAACAGCCATATTTTCTGCCCCACTTCCCTATCTGCTCCTGTGCTCTCAGACTACCACAGTCTGAGCACTGAATTCCATTCAAGAGGATCTTTGAGTAGCAGCTGCCTCCCTAGCTGGTCCTTCAGAACATCCCAGAGGTTGACTCTCTTAAATCACAAGGTACTCATAGATACACAGAGCCATGATGGGTCAACTATGCAATATTTTTTTAATTCACAGCCAAAGAAAGAAACTCCATGCCCAAAGACATTAGGGAAAGTGAGTTCAGGGATCAAAGAATGTATTGTTTGGGGCTGAAGCATGCAGGGGGAAGAATATCCAAAAGTATGACTAGAAAAGCAAGTTAGAAGCACATGTTACAGGGTTTTAAATAGACTCATTTCAGTTAGACAGAGAAGAAAAGTTCATGAAAAACATGGAAAAGATTAATCAAAGAGAAGAAGTTGGCAAGACAATAAAATTATTTTACAAAGTAACAATAATACCATAATGTATTGTTGAATAGTACGTAGATAACTGAATAAGTAGCCTATAAATAGATTCATATATGCACACATAGATATACACTAAAATTGATATGTAGACTCTCTGGTACAAAGTTGCTATGTAAAGTACTTGAAAAGTATAATCAGAAGTTAAGGGATGGTTCAGCAGATAAGAGTGTTTGCTGCACAAACATCAGGACCTGAGTTATAATCCTTAGCACACATGTAAAAAGTTGGGCATGGGCATGCACCTCAGCATCATGGGAAGCAGAGACAACAGGATGGCTGGAGCTTGCTGGCTGCCAGCATAGCTCCAGTTCAGTGAAGTTTCCATGTCAGAGAAAAAGATTAAAAGTGATAGATGGGACAACTGGCCTTCCCCCCAGCCCCCATGTGTGCATCTGCATGCATACATGCATATATGATAAACACACAACACACACACACAATTTTTTATAAATATACTCATATAGTAAGTGTTAATAATTATCTTTACCACTGCTTTTAATTATTACAAGTTAGTATGGGAAGGAAATATTCTTTGGGAAATTTAGTGGTTAAATAAGTATGACTATAGGCAAGGAAGAAAGAAAAAAATATACAGAAAAATAATGTGATTGAAACATAGGAGATAGTGAGTAAAGAATTACTGGATAAATCATGCTTATAAACCTAAGGGAAGCAGATTATAGAATTAAGGGACTGTCAATACCAGAGGAGGTAATTTTGCCAACTCAAAGAACTAGAAAAAAATTACAGAAACAAAATCAAAGTCAGGCATGGTGATACATGCCTATAATTTCAGAGTTCGGGAAGCTGAGGCAGGAAGATTGCCATGGGTTTGAAAAAAGCATGGACACATAGTTGTGGTAGCCCATCTGGGAGCCCAGCCGGGAACCCAGTTCCCACATTTTACCCCAGGGTACTCTTGAGGAGTGAGGGATAAGAGATATTAGATAGAAGGATAGAGGAGAGAGAAACAAATAAAAACACAGGATAGCCTCAGGAGGGCCTGGATCATTATCTACTAGCCTCTCCTGTCTCTTCTAAAGGGCTATTTATAGGAATGCCAAAGGAAGGAGCAAAAGACCTCCCCCTAGCTCAGCCAAGTGTAGACCTTTCCAATCACCTAGTAACCATGCACATGGTCAAGCAATCCTTTAATGCAGCTCTGCTGGGTAAAGCATGCTCAGATCTCACTAGGAAACTTTTGTGGACCTCCACAACTCTCCTTTCTTGATATAATAAAGGGCCCCCCAGGTCCCTCAGATAGACTGTGCCTGTCTTAGGTCATCCTTCTTGATTAATTTACATACATACATTCAGGAAGTTATCAAGAAGAAAGCTGCCCATCTTTGACTACCAGCCTCTGGCAAGTGGGGGTACAGAGCCTAACTCAGCTCTGACTCAGGTCCCTAGTAAGAGCTCGCAAACATCCACAGTGATCTCCATAGCTGCCACACCTCCCAGTAAAGGAGTAGAGAATAATAAAGATAGAATATCCTTATTGGAATGGGTCTAAGGTGACTACAGCAGTCTTAGCTGTACTAAGACATTTTCTTCTAAACAGGGGAGTGGAAACTTTTAGAAAGAAGACAGAAAAGCTCCCCTAATTATGACACCTTCACTTAAGTTAAAATTATATTTTAATGTTCAAATATATCTGGTATAAACATTACTATACACATTTACATATCTACAACTGGTATGAATAAAACTGTGTTATAGATATTTACACTTTTTATCAATATTCATATTTATACTTTTTACAAACTTACATTATACATATTTATACTTTTTACAAACATATTCAAAAGGAAACTCTATAAAATTATTTTACAAATTTTAGCACATATCTAGAAGAGGTGTCTTAAAAGAACTATTTACCAAACTTATATTCAAGAGGAAACTCTATTAGCAAACATCTAGAAAGAATCTCTTAACAGAACTAACTTACACTAGAAAGAATCTCTTAACAGAACTAACTTACATTCAAAAGCAAACTCTATTGGCAAACATCTAGAAGAGATTTCTTAACTGAACTATTACATTTTCTTCTAACAAGACAGGAAGTATGCAAATCATTTCTAAAGTTCAGAGTTTATAGTCAGCTTTGGTATATTCTGAAAGTTTTCTTGAGAGTTTAAGTCAGAATCTCCCTTTTCCATACCTTGTACCAAACGCTAAGAGAGCCATCAAGCTTCTGAGGGTACAATTTCCCCCTTCTTAATTTTTTTTTAAAGTTGCTTTTTAAACTGTCATAAGCTCTTTCAATGATGCCTTGTCTTTGATAGATTTTTATTAGACCAATGTTTCTGATAAAGTTATTTGTTCACAGAAACTGCTACTGTCCAAAAGAGACAAGAACACAGATGTGTTGTTTTATTTATCATGAAACACATCTTTCATTAGCTTACTCTGAGGAAGAACATTTTCATGATTTTATATTTTCATTTCATTCGCTAGCTTCTCAACCCCTGATGCCAATTTGTTTTTTTTTTTTTTTTTTTTTTTTTTTTTTTTTTTTTTTTTTTTTTTGTTTTTTGTTTTTTTTTTTTTTTGAGACAGGGTTTCTCTGTGTAGCTTTGCGCCTTTCCCGGAACTCACTTGGTAGCCCAGGCTGGCCTCGAATTCACAGAGATTCACCTGGCTCTGTCTCCCGAGTGCTGGGATGAAAGGCATGCGCCACCACTACCGGGCTCCCTGATGCCAATTTTATCAGTTGCTGTGGTCCACTCTGATCATGAGTCGTTCAGCTCAGACTGTCGTTGTAGCTTTTCAATCTTCAGTACTTGGCACATTTTTCCTATTCTCACAAACACCAGTGCATTCACTAAGCAAACATTCTAATTTAGCATGGTTTTCTTGTGTGGAACTTTCAAGTTAAGTGGCTCTATTTTGTAAGACAGCTAAATTTTCTGGAGTTTGGTCCCCATCTACAAAACAGTCGCTCCTTTCTAAATACATGCTTCCTTGTTCCCCATTATATTTGCAAAGGAATCACTCACTGCAGGCTGTTGTTCAAAAGGAAAAAAAAAAAACTTCTCTGATTATCCTCATTTGTCAAGGGTTTCAAAATGACTTGAGAAGTGTCATTAGCATTTTAATTGCTTTCCGACAGGCATCACCTGTTTCTCACTCTTCCATAGCAAATAATTCCCACCTGATAGGCAAGCTGTTTCCCTGTTTCTCATTCCCAGGAGGAAAGCTAACAAAGCTTGTGGGGAAAAAAAAATGGCATTTGGGAGTTTTTGGAGAGGCTATACTGGCAGGATTTCCCTTGGGCATTTTGATGCTAAGTTACTGGGAACATCTGAAAGTTTTTTGTACCAGTCTATCTGCCTTTTCTCCAGGTCTGCTTGCCTATGCCGCCTCACTTTTGTGCACTACATTTCCCAAGCTGCCTTTCTCTATAACATCACGCTGTTACAAACTATGTTACAGACTACATTTCCCAAGCTGCCTTTCGGGTCCGCTGCACTCCCGTTTCTGTTTACATGGTTTGTTTTCATGCTGAAAATCAAGATCAAGTGAGCTGTTTTTTGCCATGGGAGGTTTCTGTTCTTCTTGAGCTTGCATTGACAGGTGTACTTCCTTCACTTGACATTGTCCCTAGAGTGGGCTGCACCCACCCGCACGTGCTTACGGATTGGCACTTGTCTCCCGCCTTACCAGGTCAGTGATGGGAAATGAAAGTACTTGAAATAAAGCTTTTTCAGTAAGATTTTTTCCCCTGGATAGATGTTCTGCTTGTCCCCACTTGTCCCCTCCCCCAAGATGCAGAGTCCCTGAAGCCTTAGGCTCAGTTTCTCTGCTAACTGCTTTCTGTTCTGGGGGTAAAGGCTTGAGTTCCTGTTTCTGTTTGGGCAAATTTTTCCTCAGCTTTTTTCATGCTGTTATTACTTCTAGGAACTTAGACCCTGCCTCCCCCATTACAGGGAGGATTTCAAAGCGTTCACTGCTTCCTTCCCACCAGCAGCCCCTCCCCGGGTCCTGCACCACCTCTGCTGTGGCTCCACTTTGGGGGGAAGCTGTCCCTGCTCAGCTTTCTGTCTGCATTTTCTTGGGTGTAGGCTCTGGCTGCAAGGGATTCTGGATAATACTGGCTTGAAGGAGAGACAGGACTAGCAGAGAGGATTGTCATATTTCAAGAGGTTTTTTTTGATTTTTCTAGAGCAATTACAGGTGACTTTCCCATACTGATAGATGTTATTTCCAGGTCAGTCTATTTTGTCCTTACAAAAAGAAAAAAAATCTGAGAAGAAATGACCTGAAAAGCTTTCAGATGTTTTAGAGAAAGATTACTAAGTTTTTCCCAAGACTTCTGTTCCCTAAACTTTGGCTTTATGGCCAAGAGGAAACTAATTCTAATGGTACAATGCTTTCATACAGTGGTGATGCCAGAGTTATATGAAGAGTTTTATTTCATCTGTATCTACCTCAGGGAAAATTCTTTTCCTGCTGCTCAGGGCTTAGATCTAAGCTGTCCATAGGCCAAAAGCTTCCATAGGAATCTTTTTCTGCCTGTTTTCTTTTATAGTATTTTTCCATGACTCTGATTCTTCCCAGATTGTGTTTATAGTCCCATAGTTGGAAAATCAAGGACAAAAAGTTCCTTTGTCTTGTTGCTTATCTTATTCTACTTATTCTATTTATGGGAATGACAAGGGGTGGAGCAGAAGACCTCCCCCTAGCTTAGCCAAGTGTAGATCCTTCCAATCACCTAGTAACCATGTGCATGGTCAAGCAAACCTCTAATGCAGTTCTGCTGGGTAAAGCAAGTTCACATCTCACTAGGAAACGTTTGTGGGCCTCCATATTTAGTGAGACCCTAGTGTTTAAAAAACTGAAACCAAAGGAATAGAATAAAGAGCATCCATAGAAAAATCAGCTCTGGAAGAGAACAGGCTCTCATACTGCTGAGACAAAAAAGGAGGTAAAATGAGTGAAGACTGTAGCATAGGAAGCTGAGGCAGGAGCATGAGTTCCAGGCCAGTGTAAGCTACAAAAAAAAATTCCCAGCAGGTCTCACCATAGTGAAATTCTGTTCTACTTTTTTTTCAAGTTTTTTAAAGAGTGAAGGTATACTTATAAGTTTGTTTGATGGTTGTTTCTAAAGACAAGCTCTCCCTGGGATGAGCTGCATCAGTATCACATAAGATAATTACTTTAAAAGGAAAATATTTGGACACCATCACAGATGTATTTAATCTATATCTAGTGATAGGCCCAGGAATATGCACTTTAGTAGTTTGTGGCCTAGTAGATCCCTTCAAAAAGAAAGGAAATAAAGAATTTTCTTATCCATTGGTCCTTACTAAGAAAGCAAAACTGGCCCCTTGCCTCACCGCTGCTATGACTCTGCACACCAAATTCCCCCACCACTAGAGGGAGAAATCTTTACATTCTGAGATAAGCTGGAAATGGGAGGAAGATTCTACTTACCACTAAACTTCCAAAACCAGCAATGCTTTGACACCTTTCCTATAAACTGCTAATATCAAGTGACTTTATCCCTAGCTTTTGTAATACAACTCTGAGAATCATGTGAGGAAATTGCTATTTGACTTGCTTAAGACAAGCTAACCATAACCTCAGTAACCTACTAGACTTGGTGTGTGTGTGTGTGTGTGTGTGTGTGTGTGTGTGTGTGTATGTGTGTGTGTGTGTGTGTTTGGGGTGGAGGTGGGGGTGTTTTTTATCCAAGTAAGCATTCTTCTCAAGACTGGACTCCTAGTGCTTTATAAATAATCTCCCATTTTATCAAGGTAGTAAAGTCATCCACCAAAAGCAAGATAAGGAGAGAAGGAAGGGGACGGAAAGAAAGGAGGGAGACTTGAAAAGAACAAGAACGGTCTGAAAACCCTACTGTGTTGGAATCAGGAAGGGAGAAAGATACGCCAGGCATTGTTCAGGGTTTGAGCAAAGTAGGACATCTGAAGTCGGCAGAGGGGTTAAGGCAGCATCAGATAACTTTACTAGCACCCAAAAGCCTGGCAAAAACAGAAATGGAATAAAGTAGTAAAGCTAAGTTAATCTCAGATTTAAGGTTGTCGGGAAAGGTGCAAGGAAAGGCAAAAGGTCCGAGGGCACTCAATGGTTCCTACAGAGGGTTACAGGTACAGAAGACAGCAGCTCCCCTGGGCCCAAACTGTGCATATGTGAAGAGAAGGATAATTTCATAGCCACATTCCTTAGACAAGGCCTTAACTTTATATGGTCAATTATAGCAGAAAAGCAACGAATTGCTAGGAGTGGCAACTCATCAGATTAAAGGAAACTACAGAGCGCACTAGGAGCTATGGATCAATTGCCTTCACAAGAAATCAACCAAGAGAAAAACGTTTAAGCTTTTCAGTGTGCAAACTGAAGATGCCATGAATCCAAGGACATGTAACTTACCTGTGATATAGTTCATATCACCTACAAAACTCATTCTCAGTCGGATTCACTAGCCCACACTGGCCTGCCCATGAACAACTGTGCTCCACTAGGAAAAGCAAAGCTATATAGATAAAAGGGAAATACAGATCGTGGTAGAGCAGGGCCTGTAGCAAGTATTTAAAAAAAAATGGTATAGGAATGTTTCTTGGCACTATAACCAAAGAGAATGAGGAAGACAATGCAGAAGTACTTGTTAGACTGCAAACACCGAAAAGTAACTCTAAGTATTTTATCTGATTGCCAGTTGAAGGGGTGTAAGCATGCGGGTGGACAGGAATAAGAGGGACAAGCTGGGTGGAGAAGGAAGGGAGAGGAAAAATTTGAGCTTAGTCCATTTACCATCATTATCTGTGATCTCTCAGAGGAGGTGGTGTGGGCAGCAAAAGGTTTGAACAGGACTTGTCTAGATGAAGAGAGTCATCACACATGGCAGGCCACTCTCATTGCATCTGCAATAAAATTCTTTTCTTCTCCCTGCCTTGGGAAATGACTAGTGTGACTTGGTTTGTTCTTCAGTGACATGCGTATCTATTGCTGACACCAACCACAATACAACAGGACTGAGGCCCACAGGTCCAAAAGTGTAATGATGGAATGAATCTAGGGTATTGATGACATGAAAGCACGTGGGGTGGAACTGACAGACTGAGAAGCCCTATGGAGACCACATATAACTACGCAATTTTTCCATTGCTCAGAGGTGCTCACAAAAGTCCAATATGTTTAATAACCCATGCATTCTTAGTTCAAAACTACACCCACCAGAGTGGACAATTATAACTGTCCTCCAGTATTCTTAGCTGATTGGTTCCAGGACCCAAAGGTCTCAAAATCTGCAGATGCTCAAGTCCCTTATGGAAAGTGAGAGCCCTGCAGAAAACCTACATTCGTCTTCTTGTATGTATTTCAAATCATCTCTAGATTTAGAGCACCACATGAAATGGAAATTCTGTATACACTCTTGTTAGCCACTGTTAGGGAATAATGACAAGAAAATGATCTATGTGTTCAGTGTAAATATGCTTGTGTCTCAAGTACTTTTTCTTATCTGAAGTTGAATGTTTGCATGGGAACTCACAGATTCTGACTGTTGACTGTACTTTTATTTTTATCTTTGCCAATTTTTATTTTTACCTCCCATTTGCCAAGTTACATGCTCAAATGACTAGATCAGTGCAACAGTCTTTTATTCACATGAAAGCACCCCACAGCTGGAGCATGAGGGGCAGACCTTTAATCCCAGGACTCAGAGGCAGAGGCAAGCAGATCTCTCTGATTGAAGGTCAGCAGTCTGACCTACACAGGGAGTTCAGGCTAGCCAGGGCTACATACTGAGATGCTGTCTCAGAAATAAATAAATAAATAAATAAATAAATAAATAAATGAATGAATGAATGAATGAATGAATGAATGAATGAATAAATAAATAAATAAATAAATAACAACAACAACAACAAAGTAGCACACGGTCTAGCAATCCAGGTATGGTCTTAACCTTAACCATGGCACTATACTAGCCTATTTTGTATGGGAAGACAAAAAAATGTATAATGAACACTGAAAATGGATAAAGTATACAATATTCTATAAAGCACTATAGAAACTATTATATATATGTAAGATTTTGAAACCTAAGATCAAATAAAAGTCATTACTAATTATGAACAGTACATGACATAAATCCTAAAACTAACTAAAATTACATATATACAGACATAAGTACATTCACTAAATTCTTTTTTTTTTTTTTTTTAATTTTTGATTTTTGAAGATAGGGTTTCGCTGTGTAGTCCTGGCTGTCCTGGATCTCTGTAGATCAGGCTGGCCTCGAATTCACAGAGATCCGCCTGTCTCTGCCTCCCAAGTGCTGGGATTAAAGGCATGTGCCACCACTGTCCCGCTCATTCACTAAATTCTTAGTGGTAGTTTCTTCTGAGATTAGAACTTAGTGATAAGATATGGTGGACTTAAATATACCTGCAATGTTTTATTCATTTTAATATATCTTGAAACAAATGGCAAGCTCTCAGTGTGCAATTATATACAATCTTAGCATACGAATTACTCAAAACAAAAATAAAAACTATTTCATGAAACAAAATTTCACTCTGCAGCTCTAGCTGGCCTGAACTTACTACACAGACCTTGAACTCACAGAGGTCCACCCACCTCTACCTCAGAATGCTATGATTAAAGGAATGTGCCACCACACCTGACAAAAAAAAATATAAAAGAAATATTTTCTAAGAAAAGATTTAGTAGAAAGTCAAGAGTAAGAGAATTAGGAGACTATGCTATGCTGTGTTGATCAATAAGTAGAATTTCAGCATTCACGGCTTCAGAGTAAAGCAATTATGGGTAATAACAAGGCCCTGGGTATGTCGATTTGAATGGGTGGCTGATGTGGAGTCCAGGGTATGGTTATTTGAATGGGTGGCTGATGGGAAGTACAGGGTATGATCATTTGAATGGGTGGCTGATGGGGAGTGAAGTCCAGGGTATGGCCATTTGAATGGGTGACTGATATGGAGTCCAGGTTATGGCCATTTGAATGGGTAGCTGATATGGATTGGAGAGTATGTCCATTTAAAATGGTAGCTGATGTGGAGTCCAGGGTATGGCCATTTGAATGGGTGGCTGATGTGGACTAGAAGTAGAAACCAGTGCAACATAAGAAATGAATGATGCAGAAGATGTGTCACCAGCATGGTTGCTAAGATTTTCCAGAATGATGACAATAGCCAGGGTGGAAAGAGACAATTGCCAAAGTCGTCACTGAATATGATTATAGGGTAGGGAGATTAATTGAGGGAAAAGTGAGGATAAAGAGGGTGGAGTGTGCATCGATGTAAGAGTAATTGTTGAAAGAAGCCATAGTGGTGAGTGAAAAAAAAAAACAAAAACAAAACCATATCTATACCACAGCGTGATGGAGAGGAAAAAGAAATACCTGCCTTGGATCTGCTGAAAAGCGCCATCATTCAGGAAAAATCCAATCCCAGTTAAGGTGAAGAGGTGGTTATATCAAAAAATCTCATTGAGGGTGCTGGTATGATGTTTCAGCAGTTAAGAGCACTGGTTGCTCTTCCAGAGGACCCAGGTTTGACTCCCAGCATCCACATAGCAGCTCACAACCATCTGTAACTCCAGTACCAGTGGGATCTGACACCTTCTTCTGTCCTTTCCAGGCACTGCATACATGTGGTGCACAGAGCCATGTGAGCAAAACATCTACACACAAAATAAAATGAAAAGAAAATCCCATTGAAACTGTAACTTTCTAATTCACCGGCCCACAACTATGTGTACAATCATAGAAGAGCAGATTTATGCATCCATATAATATATAAACTTGAGTCCATATTGTGGTAGAAATAAAACTGCCAAATGCAGCAAAGAAGAGGGGCTACCCAAACAAATTATCAAAAGGCCAAAGGCCAGTTGATAAGATGTTCAGCCTTGGGAAATAAAGTTGGCACTGAGTGCAATTACCTGAGGGAGCAGATAAAGTTCCAAATATTTTAAATGAAGGGGTGATTCTGGTTGGGGAAATGGTTTTAGTTCTGGAAACAGTTCGTGCTAAGATTCAAGGAATAACTAAAGAGAATAACTGACCAAGAAAGAGACTTGAGGTTTTAAAGTCCAAAATGGACCCAGAGAAGGGGGAAACCAATACACTGCAACTTCAATCTTTTTTAAGATAGAGTTGGAAGAGTAAGCACAATGGGAGAGAAAGGCAGGCCAGGACCCAAGAGAACAAGACTAACTGATACTTCCCAATGTTCAATCCACCGCAGGGCTTAGTTTCTCTAACATTAATACCAGGTATGCCAAATTCCCTGCTCCATAGGCCTGAATGAAGGACCTCTCTACAATGCTGGAGTCATGTTGGTAACCCCAGGCAACATATGTCATCGCTATTCTGAGACCACACACACACACACACACACACACACACACACACACACACACACACCTCAAGACAGCTTTGTACTGTATCCACTCATCGCCCCTCAACTTTGTCTAGAGCACAGAAGAGCATGGTCCTTCATACTACATCTTCACTTTTTCTTCAAATTCCTCTTTACTCTTTTCTGGGGACCTTAAGAGTATACTAAATGAAGTTTAAAAGGGGGCTGGGACAACCTCAAAATAGTGCATATATCTAGCCACAGTTGTTTTATAGCACTAAAATATTTCACTTCCAAGCATCTGAAAATTTAGCAAACTAAAATTTTTTAAAGTATAAAATTCATGTTGTTCTGTTAAAGAATAAGGCAGCAAGACTATGGCATTACTAACCATGGGCACAAGAAGAAAGGGTGGATTTTTGTTCTTTGTGGTGGTGGGGATAGAACCTATAATGGCCTCATACCTCATACATTCTAAGTAAGCTCTACCAGTGAGCTACATTGCCCAGTCTAAAAAGTAACTTTAACCAAGTTGGATAAAATCACCAAACTCTCCAACTCTTTATCAACAACATACCGATCTTAAAACAAATTAATCATGTTTTCACCAACAAAGAAGAAAAAACCACACAATAAAGAAAACGTAAGAAAGTAGAGGAGTAATGTCAAAGCTCTAACAACATGCATCATTTTCCTGGCTTCAGACTTGGTTATCTTCTCTTACAAAACAAAAACAAGACAGCACCAGAATTCTTCCTGTGTTCTGGGGCAGCCCGCAGAGAATAATATTTCCTTGTGTTGGATAGTCTAGGTCTACATTCCAATGAAAATAATCCCATCTGCATCTGGATCCTCCCTCTGGAGCAACTGCCAACTCCTGAGGAATTCAGTCCTCACTCAACAAACCCCAACTGCCCTTCAAACTACACCCTCAGTCACACCTTGGGAAGGTCAGTCCTTATGTGATTAGCAGCCCCAAATGAAAATATGTTAATACTAAATGGCTCATTAAGCATTAATAGCTAAGAGCACTAAGCATTTCCTATGTGTGAGCTCTGCTCTAAGAAGCTCCTGTACACAAACTGCCACAGAAACTCTTGGAGGTGTTACTCTTCCACACATATCACAGAAGCAAAAACGGGGCAATTAAACTGCAAGATGTTAAACAGCCACTCTAGGGACACACAGAGAGACAGGGGCAGAGTCACGACTTGAGCCAGGACTTGGGCTGGGCATCTTAACTATTATCTGATTCGCCACCTATGAGACAAAACAACTAATGCAATGGTTTTATTCAGAAAAAATGCACGTGTACAATTTCCAAGTGGCCCAGGCTTGCACTGACTTCCTGCTCCTGTTCATGCTGATGTTTTCAGTTGTCACATCTGAAATTCAAGAAGGGACAAATTGGTTCATCTTAGCCAACTGCAATAAGCAACAAGGCCTCAGTGGGAATAGAGTCCTCACAGCCAAGTACCATGCTCATGTCTTCATCAAGGTGAAGGCCACATTTCTAAGGTAGGTGGTATCAGCAACAACAGAATTTAAGCACTCAGAAGTTTAAAAGGAGTAAGTTTGAAGAAATAAACTTAGCTTTGGTATTCATTTACTCAACAACTACTTTTGGAACATTGACTATGTATCTGATACTGTGCTGGATTCTGGACATTTGGCAAGGAGCCAACTCAAATCCTTACCCTCTGGCAGCATCCATTCTCAAGGTGAGCTAGAAGAGACTGGACAAGCAAATAAACAAGAACTAGGGCAGGGTGACCAAATACCCAAGGAGGCCTCTTTAAGGACGGGGCACTGGAGGACATACTAAATCAAGTGCTCGGAGTCAGGGAGGTGGATGTGCAGGTCCTAATGGCGTGTGTCATTATGTCTTCACTTCAGATTCCCAGGAACTGCCATGTTTAAGAACATTCCATGATTCTGCAATGCGGACTTCTCAACCTTGTGCCCCAGGGCCTGCTCTAGTTCAGACCTGCCCCATCTGTCCTCTCTCACCTCCGCTCCCAAACACACCCTCTCCATTCCACTGAAGCTAATCTTCTCATTGGCCCACACATACCATGGTGTCCCCCCACCCCTTCTTCCCCCTCCACCTGCTAATTCTGCTTATTCTTCAAAGCCAGGAAGCTCCATCTTCCTCATTCTTCTATGCTGAGTCCCCAGCTCTCTCCTCTCAGCCACACTACTCGTTCCCTGATGATTAATTACCTAAAACTGCTCTTCTATCCCACACTGCTGTATTACATGTGCCATATCCCAGCACTTTGACTCACATAAGGCACCACAATCTCCTCCCAGCATGTGTGGGCAGGAGAGAAAGGGAGTTGGTACTTGAAAGTTCTCACAGCCAGAGGCAGAGAGAAATGACCCAGGCTCATCCCCACATCTCAAAGGGGCCGACAAGTATCCAAGAGGCACAAGTTCCACACAGGAGGACACAGAGTCTCTAATCAAGTGACAGGAGTTTGACAACTGAGAATACAGGTCACGGGGGAGTTTATAGAGCTAATGAGGATTCAGATGAAACATTTAATTGAGTAGTACAGAACAAAGCAAAAACTCAGCCTTATGGACCGGTCTTGCACGGGGTACAAGACATTAACTTGGAAAAGTGAGATGATTGGCTAGTTAACAAACGGCAGCAAGCAGAAGGACTTAGGAAAAATTCAGAAACCAAGAATGGGAACCAAGATTAAGAGCCTGACCTAATTCTAAACTGGAGAAAGATCATTAGTGGGCCTGATGTGGGGAAAATGGGTAAAGTCGATGAAAGAGAGAAAATGAGAGCCAAAACTGTTCATGCACAAATTAATCCTTTGAAGGAAAAGGCCATACCTTGTGCCCCGTTTCTACTATGCATAGCCCTTAGCAAAATAAATATACATGTACATTAAAAAGAAAGATCGGAGACATTTGGGCATTACCCAATAGGGAGAAGTATGCCCAGAAACGTAAGTCATCACTTAGCAAGCTAAGGATGGCACAGGTTTACTAGAAGACTCTGTCAATTGACAAAGAGAGAGGCTATGTGATCTGGTGAATGAACACAGGACTAGAAATGAAGAAGTAGACTTAGGCCAGCCTTGTCAACAACCTCCAATGAGATCCTTAGCAATCCTTCATCACCCCCCAACCCACCCCCAACCCACCCCGCGCGCGCGCCCCCAGCTCAATTACTTTATCTGTAAAAATAAAATGCAACTGCTCTATTTTAAGTTTCTGGAACACTCTTTTCTCAGATCTCTATTTGGTTTTCTCATTCCATGTTTCCAGCCTTTGTTTAAAACTTGCCTTCCTAATGGGGCTATATTAACTACTTAATACTGTAACCCACCCATTCCACTCACACTCTAGTCTAAGATCTTTGTTCTATTTGATTTCACTTCATAGGGTATGGAACAGAGAAAGCATCCAATAAATATTTGTTAAATAAATCTAACATGGGGAAGGGGATCTTGTGAAAGAAAAACTAGAATAATGAACCATTTAAATTCTCCCTGAGGTCAGTTCCCCATCCATGGTCTTAACTATCCCAATATTTCCCTAAGCCCTATGCAGTAGTATGGGGGTCTATTCAATAAACCCTCATTAAATTGCTAATTAAGTTAGTAGGCAGCAAAGGGCAAACATCCATAGCATTCTGGGGCCACCTGCTGTCAACCCGATTTAGTATCTACTTAAACAATTGAAGTGACAAGAATTGCCACAGGTGAGTAAAAGTTGCAGGGAATACTTACCTTCCCCAACAGGGACAACCAAACTTTTCCAGTAAAAACAGGAAGTATGCTAATTCTGGAAATCAGATATCTCCAAAGGTCCCAGAAAAAGATAGCTAAATCTCCCGGTGAAGGACTACACACCCAGTAATAACAGTAAGTGCCTTGCACTGGGGTCTTATGTATTAGATACTAACTTAAGCACTTTTATATATTTTCTTCAATCCTTACACCCAGTCCATTGATGTATTGTCAACAGTTAATGGATAAGCATTCCTTTGAAGAGTCACAATAAACCGACAATTTAAACTAAAACATGAATAAGAAAATTAAAGACATGGTGTGCACGGATTGTTTGGGAGGTACTTCGTGCGGCACACGTACTGGCCAGTAATATGAGGCCCAATCCTATTTCATACTACTCCTGACCTGCTAGGTCTGGCTTTACACCAAACACAGCCAGGCTGCTGGGCTCAGGATTCCGAAGTTCACTTGTTTTAGTTTGTGTTGTGAGACTGGGTCTCACCTTGTAGCTCTGACTGACCTGGAATTCGCTGTGTAGACCAGGCTGGTCTGAATTGCAGTACTGTGCTCGCTCGCCTCTTCCTCCCAAATGCTGGTATTGCAGCCAGCTTTCCCGACCTTCACGAGGCAATTTTGTACCTGGTTCTGGGTGGCTCAAGCTGAAAGGTGCTGTTAGCGCAAGCACGATTCCGGAAATGCAGCCCCTCCGCCGGAAGTGGCTTTTCTATTTCCCTCAGTTACAGGGAGTTACTTGGAGGGCTGAGGGCGCTAAGGCTGTTACTCTTTTCGTTTTCCAAGTGTGCTGCTCAGAGTGACCAACAGGCTGACAGAACTGTAGCAGTCACCCATCTGAGAAGGCCTGTGTGCCCAGGAGCATCAGTATTACAGGGGGGTGTCCAGGTAAGCCTCCTGATCCCTGACAGAAAGCCCCCCGCCCCTTGATTGGATAAGGCTAAGGGCGCTCTCTGTCCAGCTCTGGTTGCAGCTGCAAGACTTCCTCAACTTCCATCCATTCCATTCCTTTCATCCTTCCGCAACTTCCTCCCAGGAAAGGAGACAGTTGCGCCCCCTGGTGACCAGATGGAACCGTGGGCACCTTGGTCATCCAGGCAGCCTTGATGATACGATTACTCAAATGGAGTAGGAAAATGGTTATAGTTGCTGCGTATCTGCTTAAGTGTTATTCTTGTGCATTTTGCTTTAAAAAAAAAAATGCATCCAGTACCATGAACCCGTAATCGCTGATATTATTGAATACAAAGCTGATTTTTTTAAGCAATCAACAATAGTTCAAAGAAAATGTTAAGTACATAATTCACAAGTTACAGCAAAAATTACGATGGCATGCCGGGCGGCGGTGGCGCACGCCTTTAATCCCAGCACTTGGGAGGCAGAGCCAGGTGGATCTCTGTGAGTTCAAGGCCAGCCTGGGCTACCAAGTGAGTTCCAGGAAAAGGCGCAAAGCTACACAGAGAAACCCTGTCTCAAAAAACCAAAAAAAAAAAAAAAAAAAAAAAAAATTACGATGGCAAACGGGCCCGGTGTTTCATGCCTGCAGTACCAGGACAGGGGAGGTAGGACTGTGAGTCTTTAAAAAAAAAAAAAAATGAAGGTAGTAAGGTGGTACTCAAAATCACACACACAAAAAAAATGTAAGTTTCAAAAGGTCAAAAGGGAATGTTCGTGTACTCTTTGATGTTATGTGTGGACTTTGACAGGTGTTTTTAAATGAAATTAACATCTAAATAATTGAAATAGCATAATGCAGATTGCCCCCACATGATGTGAATGAGCTCATCCCATCCATTGAAGGCCTGAACAGAACAACCAACCAGCACCCTTGAGCAAGAGGAAATGCTCCTGCAGACACCCTTCTGACTTCAATTGCATCTCTGTTGCTCCTCAGTCTCCACACTGCTGCAGATTTGGGGGCTTGCCCAAATCCCATAAGCCAGTTTCTTTATAATAAATCTCTTTTTTATAGATATACATTCTGTTGGTTCTGTTTTTCTGGAAAATCCTAGTATAGTAAGAGACTTCAAAAAACCCTGACTTTTTCTTTTTTTTTTTTACACTTTCAAGCATCCAAAATATTTTATGCATATTTTATATATTTATGAAAATGTAAAATTAAGTAAAACTCCACAGCTTATGTTCCGAATGTCTATTCTAATTGTATAGAAGTTCATGGAGTTCTCTCGACTTTGGGTCTGGTTAATTTTAGTGCATGATGTTTTTATTTATTTGCAAGTTTTTTTTATAATAAACTTTATAAAATGAAAAACAATTCCTTCTTCTGACATTGAGTCAGGCTGTGAGGATGGGAGGGCTTGAGTCTAAAACTCAGTGATCTGAAATGCTAAGGTGTCCCGTTTCTTCTTCCCTGTGAACACTTTCCCTAGCTTCAGTATTTCCCCCTTGCCCTCATACCGGATCCCTTGGCTGACAAGTTCTAAAGTACAACTCCTCATTCCTCTTGGACGAGAACAATGTAGTGGAATATACCTGGAGCTGTGAACGCGAATCAGGAGAGCTGGTGTACTGACTTGGGCCTTTGAGAGCCTGTCACAACCTCTTCATCCTCTCTTGAGTTCTATTGCACCTGTATGAAAAGATGCTTCACTGCATGATGTCTACGGTCTTCACCAGAGGTGAGCATCTTTGCCCTGCCATGGGGCTCTTTCCCCTTTTGGACCCCTAAAGATTCAACTTATTTGGTGTACTTTGTACGATTCATGGGCTCAGCTCTGCCCAACTTTAACTTTGGGACTGGAGAGACACTCCATGTCACAACTGGAGTCTAATCCATGATTCCCTGGACCTAACCCCAGGGAAGCATACCATGATTGTGTGGGTAAGACTGCTTGATTCTGTGCCTAGAATAAGAAGGCTGTAGCTAAAAGACCTAAAGCCACTATCTGTTATTCAGCCACTGCTATTATAAAGCATGGCATTTGGGGTACACCGTTTTCTTTCTACTCGACCTTTCCAACCTGTTCAGAATAAGGTAGGAAAATGAAGCAGTACTGTTTGCTAGAATCCTTTGCAGAACCCCACAATTCCTTCTAGCCCCTTCTAGGACCTATATTAAATAAGACAAAGAAAACATTTAATGAGCAAGTTCACACTAATGAACTGATTTGGTCCGTTACAGGATGCATGCATCTTCAAAACACTGTAAGAGTTCTGAGAAAGAACAATGTCACGTGGTTAACACTATAAATGAAGCTCCTTCAGTGGAAAGTATTTTTATTTTTTAGGACCTTCTAATAGCATATATATATATATATATATGTCAATCAGTCAACAGCTGCTATTTAAAATCAAGTTAGAAGTAGACTTAGGGCATTTAACTGTCTAGGTTCAAGTCTGTCTATGTCTATTGACTGTGACCTTGAGAAAAGTTATTTAACTTCACTGTGCCGCTGGTTTTCATCTACAGAGAGATACTTGAAAATGCTTGATTAATATCGTAACCTGTTGTGTGTCAGGCACAGCTTTAATTCTACAACCTTAGAGATTTTTACTTCTAGAATTTAAAAAAAAGGAAATTAATTTATTGATTACCAAGAGCATGGGAATAGTAAAAGTAAATCAAACATGGAGTTTGTACTGGGGAAAGAAATCATATCTGATACCAATAGACTATCCCAAACCCAGGAAGCTCTGAAAAATACATGGTAACAAATCATACATAACTTTGTGTATTGAGACATAGGCTGTAATCCCCAAAATGGCCAGCAGGTGTCGACATTCACTAACCTTCTGGCTCCAGTAGCAAACGCTAATTAGTGACAGACTGCAGCAGATCAGGGCTTCTGATGCAACACCGGGTATCTATACAATACAATACTTACTGTTAACACTTAACTAAAGAGAGAGAAGAGCAGCTGCAGCCAGTCCAGAAAGGAAGCTGACACACGATTCCTTTCAGGAATGAAGTCTCTTCATTGGGTGAGAAGGTACAATATACTTGAGAAGGAACAATGGTTGGAGAGACAGATGAGCTTAAATGGGCTTTCACTTAAACCGTGAAAGAGAGCTTCTTTAAGAGTGAGATAAAGGGGCCACACAGATTCCTCAGTAGTTAAGAGCACTTGTTGCTCTTACAGAAGACTAAGGTTAGGTTCCCAGTGTCTCACAACCATCTGTAACTCCAGTTTCAGGGAATCCGATTCCCTCTTCTAACCTCCAAGGACACCAGGCACTCATGAGGTGCACTTACAGAGTCGTGCAGATGAAACACTCATACACATACATTAAAATAAAGAAATTTAGGCCAAGTGGGGGTAGCACATGCCTTTAATCCCCTGCACTAGGGAGGCAGAGGCAGATGGATCTCTGTGTGAGTTCCAGGACAGCCAGAGCTACACAGAGAGACCCTGTCTCAAAAAAATCAAGGGAAAAAAATTAGGGGAAAAGGTAAAACTAGGGGAAGGACTGAGGGAGGGGAGAGAATGAAACAGAGATAGAATATCACCATGAGAGGAATTTGTGGAGGGAGGCCAGAGTTTCAGTGAGGAGTCTTCTGAGGAATTTCTCTGAGGGTTTTCTAGACAAATACACAGAACAAACATGAAATCTAACTTTTCTAAGTTTTGGAGAGCTGGCAGGAAGTTTTGTGTTGTGTGATTTATTCAACAGAGCATGTGTGACAAAGCATGAAAGAGCCAGGTGTCATAAATCATAGCTGTCAAATGTCAAGTCATAGCACAGGTGTGTCTTTTATTTATTTACTTACTTATTTATTTATTTATTTATTTATTTATTTATTTATTTATATTTTTTTTGAGACAGGGTTTCTCTGTGTAACAGTTCTGACTGTCCTGGAGTACTTTGTAGACCAGGCCGGCCTCGAACTCACAGAGATCCACCTGCCCCTGCCTCCTGAGTGCTGGGATTAAAGGTGTGTGTCACCAGAGCCCTGCTCACAGGGGCTTCTTAAATCTGTTCCAGAGGGAGCTATAGGGATGGATGGCCTGACTCAGGCTGTAGGATCTGGTTTAAAGTTTCAGGCCTGTGTTTTGATAAGTCATAAACTTGTTTTTAAACAATTTTTTGGTATACATATAACTTTATCACTTATGTAAGATTAAAATTTGCATGCTAAAAAGAGAGATGTGCTTGTTTATTTTTGCATAAAGAGCTAGTCTTGTTGAATATCTGATATTTCAGTACAGAGCATCTTCACTGGTTTTCAGAGTCGATTGATATGTAACATGAATTGCTAAATGGTCTCGTCAACTCCTCAGCCAATCCTTTTTCCTCAGACTGAAAGCCTCTGAGTCCTCACCCAAATGGATCGAAGCTGAACTGCTGCTAAAAGCCTTCTAGGAAATCCTCAGCCCAAGCGCCTCTGAGTCCTTACCGGAAAGGGTCTTAGGTTAAACTGCTTAAAAACCTCTAGTTCCTGGTCCTCCTGCCTAATATACCTTTCTGCTTCCTGCCATCACTTTCTGGGATTAAAGGTGTATGTCCTTCCCAAGCAAAGACATGAGATCTCAAGTGCTGGGATTAAAGGCATGTGCCACCACACCTGGCTCTGTTCCCAGTGTGGCCTTGAACTCACAGAGATCCAGATGGATCTCTGCCTCCTGAGTGATAGGATTAAAGGTGTGTGTCACCACTGTCTGGCTTCTGTGTCTAATCTAGTGGCTGTTCTGTTCTCTGATCACCAGGAAAGGTTTATTAAGGTGCACAATAATTCACCCACATTGATATTTTGATTTCATGAACCAGCACTGAGAATGCCACTCCACATAACTATGTAGAACAAATGTCTGAAGGCTATTTGAGGCCGTTTCAGAAAGTGTTGGAAATCCTGACCTCCCCCAAGCACAAAGTCACTGAAGAGTCTTCTAGAAAACTCCAAGCCAGCAACTCAAACAAATAACAATGGCTCACAAAGGAAAAACATAGCTTTTTCCAATAGACTATTAATGGTTTATAAACCATGCTTATGGGTAAGCCCCATGTCCAGCAGTAGTTGGAGGAACTTGGAAGAGATGAAGGACAAGAAACCATGATCACAATATATTGTATGAAAAAAATACTTTCAATTAAAAAGTAAAATAAATAAAAATAATCTTAGTCCAAGTAGGAGCCTGAAATTCCTATAATATCACCCATGCTTCTAACTCTTCAAAGTGTAACAGAGAGGCCATAATAACCAAAGACAAATCCCAGCCCACAAGGATATTCCTTCTGATTCTACAGCAATTTATGGGGTTGTCTTCTTTATGTTGATGTGAAATACAGCTATCACTTTAAAGAAACTAAGAAGTCATTTATCTTGAGCCAATTATGAGTAAAAAATTCCATGGGGCCCAGAAACTTTGAATTAAATAAGCTATAGCAAAAAAAAATGCTTTACCATGGAAGTGGTTACATGAAATTTAATTGCAGAACAAAAAAGTCATAAATTAAAGTATTTGCCAAATATACTGGTAAGAACCACAGGTAGAAGGGTTACAATAAAGTTTGTTATCAATTTTATATGTTATTTGATAACATTTTTAGCTTTGGGACTGGTGAAATTTAGTGGTCTACTAATAATACACTTGAAAGGTTTTAACTAATCCCAGCACTCGGGAGGCAGAGCCAGGTGGATCTTGGTGAGTTCGAGGCCAGCCTGGGCTACACAGAGAAGCCCTGTCTCACAAAAACAAAAACATAAACAACAACAACAACAAAAGAATGTTAGGTCAGACACGGGTGGATGGCTATTAAGAGAACTAAAATAACCCAAGGGGAGTGTTAGTTGAAAGTAGACAAAGGAGAGGGATGAAGACATGCCTCCAGATGATGTCCAACAATCCCATCACTCAGGAGGTTGATTCTCTTAACAGCCTGTCTTCACCAGGAGATGTTGAAGGGCTGGAGTAGGCCAGAGCATGGCAAGCATGATTCTGGCAGGTCTTACCCTTCCCTCATTCCATCTGCCTTGCTAAACTGTTATATTCCTAAAGCTAGCCACCAAGGTCTAGTCCCTTATTTGACCACTTCCTCCTCTTGAGACTGACTACCATGGTCTAGCTATCAACGTATTGAAGTCCAGCAATCAAACGCCCCCTTTTGGCTACCCTAATTAACATGCGCAATCAAACACAGACCAACTCATGCCAACACAGGGTGTCTCCTCTCTATCCAGAGGCAGTCCTTTGTCCCTCTGGGAAGGGGAAAGGAACAAGGGAGAAGGAAGAAAAGGGGACAGGAATATTTGTTCGGGAGGGACAAAGGACTGCCTTGCCTCTGGATAGAGAGGAGACGATGTGACCCATAGACAAATGGCAGTTTATAAAGGTAAAAGGGGAAACCTCCTGTTAGGATGAATGTTTAATTTTGATTGGGCAGGTTAATTAGGTGAGCCAAAGGGGATTGTTGATTGATGGACTTCAATACTTTGATAGCTAGATCTTGGTAGTCAGTCTCGGGAAGAGGAAGTGGCCAAATAAGGGAATAAGCCTTGGAGGCTAGCTTTAGGAATGTAATCTAATTTTTTTTTAGCAAGGTAAGGAGGAAGGAGGAGAAGGGCAAGGCCTGCCAGAGCATGGTGCCTGCCAGAGCCATGTTTACCATGCTCTGGCTGGCTAGAGTCCCTTCAAGTATCCACAAAAGAAGAAATACAAATGGTCAAAAGTCATGAAAAAAAATGTTCAACTATAAAATGCAAATTAAAAGTGAACGACCCTAACCCTTCAGGCTTACACCCCCCAAGTCCCAGGAGAATGAGGAACTAAAAAGAAAACTAGTTCCAAGGGCAGCCTGACTCAGCCATTATTCAACCACCCCTGCAACAATGTAACAATGTAAAGAGATTTCTGTTAAGAGATGCCCTCAACTGTGACTGGGATAATTGCAAGTGTTTCAGGAAGGACCACTGTGACCTTTGTGTAAACTCCACTCCCTCCCTGATAACCCCCCTTGAGGTTTCGGGAAAAATGTGCATGTGGACGTGACTGTACCCACCCTGTGAGCAGGCCATGATCTTATGAAATTAGCCTCTAAACATAAATCAATCGAAATGAAATTGTATGGGAATTGTAATCTTATGGCTTTTGTGGGTTTTTCCTTTAAAAAGCACACATATGATTGCAGTAGGTGAGACTCTTGCTCTTTGGAGCTGAGTTAGCCCGACTGTACAGCCACAACAATAAACCTCTTGCTGTTGCATCAACTGGACTGGAGTCTGGGTTCTTGGGGCGCCCATCCAAGAAGGTAGTACCCTGGGTCTGGGGTCTATCAAAAATGCATTGATATTCTACTTCACCAGTAGAAGTCAGAATCGTAATTTTTTTAAGTGGTGGCAAAAAAACACATTATAAGGAACCCCTTTTTGCTATGTTGATAGCTGTATTTCACATCAACATAAAAGAGTCTGAGTTCATGAAAATGTTGATAGAAGTTTTATGTTTAGTTACTAGTGTCAGAAACAAACCTAGGATAATTTCAGTGTCACACAAAGAAACACACAAAGTAAAAGAAGCTCAGCAAGTCAATTTCTTTTTGTGAAAAGGGTGCACCAGAACCAAAACCAGGCAGGCACGCACTGGGGCAGGAGGTTCTCTTGGGTTTTATTCTAACTTAGGTGGTAACTATGCCTTTCTCCATTTGCTGGGATTCAGCTTCAGTCTTTCAAGATCAGCTAGTTGTAAAAGAAACATCACAAAGGAAACTAAAGACAGGCAGAAGGGATCTGCCATAACAGGCTATTGGGCCTTTGTCAAAACAAAAGTCTCACTAGGTAGGGAAGGTTAAAAGATTTGCATAAAAGTTTACAAAGTGTGAGGGAGATTTGTCAATTTTAGGCCTTTGGCAGACAAGCTATCTTGATAGGAAAAAAAAATTCTCACAATAGTTGTACCCAGTTAGAAATGGGTCTGAAACCCCATGAATATGACCATACAATCGAAGAACGTTTTACTCCTGTGAAGGGTGTGCATCTGCACTTAAGCCAGCAAGAATTTTATTCCTAAGAAAGGAGCCCTGTGCCTCCCCTGAGGGGCCAGTGCTCAACTGATGAACCAGCCTATCTCCATATTGGGCTTAAAAGCCATTTTATAGTAAAGACAAACTAGGTTCATTCCTTTTATGATTAAACCTGTTTTTCAAGGATTGGGCTATGCCCCAACCTATAAACCTTAACTACAAATGGTTCTGAACTGCCTGTTCCAGGAATGGCAATCATGTCTCTGTTTTGAAAGTGGTTTATAACCATCTTGCAACCCTACCTTTGTTTCAGAAGGTTGTGTGACCACCTATGACTACCTTATTATGACCACCTGTTGTTATGACTACCTTGTTATGCCCACCTTGCAACCATGTCTTTGTTTCAGGAGGGACTAATTTGTTATGTTTATGTTATGATCCTATAACTCCACCTATTTTGCCCTCCAAATTCCCCATTTGGAACCCCCCTACCTCTGATCTGTTACGAAAGAAAGAAAGAAAGAAAGAAAGAAAGAAAGAAAGAAAGAAAGAAGAAAACTTGTCTTCCTTGCGTCCAATTCTGACCTTTCCAACCTGACCTTAGGGGAAGCAGCCTGTGTACACAAATAAAAAAAGTTTGCTTTAATCAGTTGATTTGGGTCAGTGGTCTTTCTCCTCCCATCTTTGGAATTAACAAACCTCACATTCTTAGGAGGTTGGCTAATTCAAAATGTCTAAAGTTTTAGGTGATAAATGCCCTGTTAACCAGGGAGGGGCAAACTCTTTTGAAGTTTCTCCATTTTGGTTAAACGGTGTCATTTTCCACAAACTAATCAGCATTCTGGACTTATTTTCCTAGATTTCCACCATCCTCTGAAGAGCCTCTGATGATGGCTGTCCCTGAAGATGTTTATCAGTCACCTGGCAGTGATTTACAAAGTATTCACAAATCTTTGTTCACTCCTAGATGTTCAGTTGGAGCCTCTGGCTTGGCCCTACATGGTCCTGGAAGCCCCATTCCCTCACCTTTCCAAACCCTGCCCACACAGAGAGTCTCCCAACAAAGGAAAGGCTCCAAAGGCCCAGTTCCACATTCTTGGTGACTCTTATAACTTCCTCCCTGATGCTGCCAGCCACCCAAGTGTCCGCCTAAGCTGTCAGTTTTTGACCGTACTTAGGCACAAACTTGTAGTGGACACATCATCACCCCTTGCCTACAATCTATAAATTCTCCCCATCTTAGTCTGGTGCACAACTTCTCAATCCTCCATATCTGGGACCAGAGAACCTGCCTGAGAGTTGCTTTGCTCAACTGTTGTTACAGTTTTTAAATTCATCTTGGTCTGGCTTACTGTGACAGCAGAGAAACTTATTATGGGGTGGAAGGGGGGTTGTGCAGAAAACCTATTACTAGCAAGGACCAATTTCAGACTCCAAGAGAAACTTTTTAACCCCCTTTCCAGTTCTCCTTTTTGAAACCACAGGTGTTTGTAACTGGATGGTAGGTCTGAGTAGAAGGAGAAAACAGCAGAAAGAAGTACCTCTGGCAGGGCCCTGCCAAGATACACTGCCAAGAGAGCACACCACGTGCAGCAGAGTTGGTGCAAAAGGTTTACGAGGGGAGTGGGGAGGGGGAAAGTGAAAGAGTGAAAGGCCATCTTGGAGTGGGGACATGAGCAAGGCAGGCAGACAGACAAGCATGCAAGAGAGAAGACTGTGACTTACGGATACTTTTAAGAGGTGCACGTGCCACACAGGAAGTATGAAGCTCGAAGCTGATGGTGGAAATGTGCACACATGGAGGCAGGTGGTGAAGATACTGCCACTGCCGCCACAGAGGCAGGCTGGCCTCGGCAGGCAGGAGCTAACACTGACAGAGGAGCTCTCTGCAGGGTTCCCCCACAAAGGCCCTGCCCTGTCTTAAATTGCTCTTTTTTTTTTTTAATAACCTTTAAAAAAAAAAAAGAAGAAGAAGATTTAGTGTTCTGTCTGCATGTATACATGCAGGCCAGAAGAGGACACCAGATCTCATTACAGATGGTTGTGAGCCACCATGTGCTTGCTGGGAATCAAACTCAGGACCTCTGGAAGTACAGCTAGTGCTCTTAACCTTTGAGCCATCTCTCCAGCTCCCTTAGGAAGGTGAAGCTCTGTGAGTTCCTGGACAGCCAAGCTACACAGAGAACTCCCTCCCCACCCCCAAAATCTAATTGTTAGGCTTTAAATGTCACATTTTATAAGGTAATAAAACAAAATTCCTGTTCTCTAACCCAGTTTTTGTAAATGCAAAGCCTTTTTTTAAATAGAAAGAATTTAGTTTTATATAAGTGTATTTAATTCTGACCTAAGGAATAACAGATTTTTAATAATCTTTAATTGTAATAAAGCAAATCATATACATAGGACCTTTATCTTTTATAAACCTTCTGGTGATTTTCTCTTTAGCCTTTTACTTACGTCTCTTTTTTTAAAAAAATCCTCTACTTCTTGACAAACTTTACATAAAGGAGGCAAAGGCAGAAAGGGTTAGATAGGAGCAGAGGATTAGACAAGTTAGGCTCTCCAGAATTTGCTTTTGGCTTTGACACAATGCTTAAATTATAGTTCAGTTTTTATGCTTTAATATCTTTTTAAATTTTTGATAGTTTCTAGAACTCTATCAACCTTTTATAAGCTATCAATTTTTTTTCTTAGATCTTCCTAAATTTTTTTTTTTTGAGACAGGGTTTCTCTGCGTAGCTTTGCGCCTTTCCTGGAACTCGCTTTGGAGACCAGGCTGGCCTTGAACTCACAGAGATCCACCTGCCTCTGCCTCCCAAGTGCTGGGATTAAAGGCGTGTGCCACCACCGCACGGCAGATCTTCCTAAATTTTAATTGAAGCTGATTGCCCATTTATCAATAGACAATAAAGTTCAGGACATTAAGTTTAGTGTGCAAAAAGGAGAGGAGGGAGTATCAGAAGTTTCCCTGTTTTTAGAATACTTGTAAGTAAAATTAACAAAATTATCAAACAAAACCAGCTAAAGTGTCAACTGACAGTGTTTCTCCCAACATCCCCTCCTTTCTTGAGCTTCTAAGAAGAAAAACGGAGTTAGTTCTTTCCTGGAGTTAGCTATTGGAGGAATGGCTAGGAACAAAGGCCAAGTGCCATCAACAAGTGATGTGAAAACAAACAAAACCAACAAATACTCTGAAACAAACAAAAGAACATCCAATAACTAGCTCAAAATAACGCAATAGGTCATCAACCAATCCACACGTCAGAAAGAGCTCACCAGCATCCACCCAAGGAAGCAACAGGATGGCTGGGCACAAAGTACCCTATTGGCACTTGGTATCAACGCAGATGACTCCCTTGGCTGGCTCTCTATGAAAAATAATTTGAAAGATTTTACCTAGTAGTCAAAAGGAAGTTAAGTCAGACAGGGGTGGGCAATGAATGACCATTAAGTTTACTAAAAAGAGTCCAACAAAATTTGCCTCTGGATCCAGAATATTTTAACTCTCCTCCATCTGAAAGTACTAATCAACCATATAGCCTTGTGGAATCTTTAACCCAGGTGTAACTTCTCTTCTGTAAACTTCAACTTACGCTTACACAAAAACACACTAACACTATTGCCAGATCCTAAGTTCCTTGAGGATAGGAACTCTGGTTTTCCATTCCTCTAAACACTATGCATAGCAGTTTATACAATGGATGCTTATTGGATTGACTCAGGTCACAACAACTTCTGTTCTGGGATTGTATACCTCTCTACACTAAGGAATTGCTATTCTGAAACATGGCCTATGTGTTCCAGTGGCAAATCTGGCTTGATTGCAGAAATGTGTAGTAGAATGTTTTGGCACAGGAGCTGGATGCTAGGACAAGGGTTGGGTTCAATGGATTTGAGGGGAAAATGAAATACATGTGCACAAACACTTCCATGGCATGGATCTCCACTGTGTTCCTACAGCTGCCCTTCTGTGTCCTCCCCCAGTTCTTCCCTTCTACCTCTGGCTGTCTTTGTTCTCACCCTTGCCCCTTTGCTGGTTCCTCTCTTTCCTTCTCCTCTTCTCCTTTTCCACACCCCAGCACTTGAGCAGAAGTAGTGTCCACATTCCAAAGACCAAGGATCCTTGCTAAAATTGTTCCAGAAGTTACCCATGCTAAAGGACTCTGCACTAGTGGGAATTCCTACAGGAAAGCTTTTATTGCCGGTATCTCTGTCCCATTTTATTTGTATATTCGTTCAAAATCAGTCACTTGCCCCTTAGATGCTGATTTCCATTGCCCTGTGTACAAAGCCTCACAAAATAAGGCTAACCCCACCTTGTCCCATGAGTGCCACCTCTGCCATTTACAAACCTATCTGGTCAAAACCTTAAGTCCCTCTATCTGTGGGGGACAGTCATTACCCCTACAGGACCCAGGACCACATTATGAATCAATGAGTGCTTATACACAAAAGGATGGGAGACAATGCAATGGCTTCACCACCAGCCGCATAGAAGCAAACAGCCAACCCTGAAATAGGTTTATACCCAGGGAACATACTGTCTTTCCAATTCACTGGTCACATCTTCAGCTGATCATTTGCTCTACCTGAGGGATGAACTGTATTCTGTGCTGGCTCACAGTAGTTAGAAAGCAATCACACAGAGATTCCGTTCGTTTGGGGTTTCAGTCAACCTGGTGATATCTGTGCCTGTGACTATACTGCATTGCCATTAACTGAGGGGCGTTATTCGCCTCTTTCATAGCCCAGACCCTAATCTGAAGAAATAGATCATGCATTCCTTAAAAGGAACCTTGGGACTAGAGGGATGGCTCTGGGGTAAAAATGCTTGTCCCATGCCTGAAAAGTGATGGAACAGGAATTCAGATCCCAGAAACCCACACCAATGCTGAATGGGTGTGGCAGCCCATCTGTTATTCTAGTCTCAGAAAGGGGGGGAGGGATGAAGGATCCCCACAGCAAGCTGGCTAGAAAGACATGACATACTGGGGAGCTCTGGATTTGATTGACAAACTCTGCCTTAATGAATTAGGTGAAGGGTGAGTCCCAGAACCCACCTTAGGCTGCCACATACATGTGAATCCACACACATACATCCACATTCATGCAAAAATATGAACATTTAGCCGGGCAGTGGTGGCGCAAGCACTCGGGAGGCAGAGCCAGGCGGATCTCTGTGAGTTCAAGGCCAGCCTGGTCTACAGAGCGAGATCCAGGACGGGCACCAAAACTACATAGAGAAACCTTGTCTCTAAAAAAAAACCCAAACAAACAAAAAGTGAACATTTACACACATAAGCATAAATGAAGACAGAACAAATTTTAAATGGTCTCTTTAGACTTTATGAATAATTAAGTTTTCATGTATATTGTTTGTCGTAACGGTAGGAGATGAAATCTGGCGGAAAAAGACAACAGAGAATAGGACTAGAGCAAAACACAGTTTTGCTAGAAATGCCAAATTCCAGAGTAGTTCCATGATGAGGTACTAGTGCCAGACATTACCACAGAGAGGTGTGTAATTCCTCTTAGCTCAAGTTAGACTCCCAAAGCCATGCCTGGGCATCTTAGAACCCAAACTGATAGCATTAAAGTTGTCTCCTCCCAACTTTAGGTTATATTACATGTGGGGGAAAAAAACTATGAAGAGTAGAGGCAGAAGGACCTGACCAACATTATATGACCAAAGTTGGGAAAAATGTGATGTGAGCCCAGTTTTCAGACTCTCACTACAAGTCTCTGCTTATGGGTATTCAGGGGTACCTATATCCTTCACAAGAGGCTAAAATGCCCAATGAAGATGTGGCAGCCATCAGCTGGGATTGCCTCGCTCAGAAATCTGTAACACTAGAATACAAAGTAGCTGCTAGCTCTAGGGGATAACAGGAAGCAAGGTTATGCCATTGGAAGGAAGTTGCTGAGATGTCAGCTCATGGGTTAACCTCGGGGTCTTGAGCCTCCAGGCAGATCCACGGTAACCACATTTAGTACCCTGGACTGCTGAGCCAGGCAGCAATATTCATTCCTCTTAGACACAGGGTGCTATCATCCCACCAGGACATTGGGGCATGTCTGTATTGTCACATAAGATCAGTAAAATGCCCATTCTCTACAACAGAAGTCTGCAAAAGAACAGAGAATCAAAAACAAAACAAAGAGAATCAAGACAGCCTGAGAAATACTTCAAAACACAGACCCAGATTCTCCTTCCCTCAGTATTATTAAAGGAAGTTTTTCATTTAACTTCTCTCACTCTCTTCTTAACACCTCAAACTAACACGTTCCTTCGCAATCATTTCCAAGCCTACAGATAGGTCTACATCGATTTTCACACCAGCGTGGTTATTTCAAGGTACTTCCTGTAGGAGGTGCTGTAAGCTCACCAATTGTCCTTAAAGCATCTTCAACTAAATCACTTCTATGAAGGCCTTAGATCAATGGTTCTCAAGACGTGGGTCACAATCCATTTGGCAACCCTCTCTCTCCAAAACTATTTACATTACAATTCATAACAGTAGCAAAATTAAAGTTATGAAGTAGCAACAAAAGTAATTTTATGGTTGGGGGTCACCACAACATGAGGAACTGTATTAAAGGGTCACAGCATTAGGAAGGTTGAGAACCACTGCCTTTGATAGAACCAGCAGCCAAGCCCATCCATAAGAGTCAGCTCAAAAAGGTCTACAGGGATTGGGGTTTCCTGTGTCCTCTTCCAGGGTTTTTGTGTCTGTTATTTTTGAACTAAATCTCAATCTCTTTGATCCTAGCTCCTAGATGCCTACAGCAGCACTGAACATCAAGGGGACCCTTTTACTCTTGGGTCCACCATAGAGATGGAGATTAAACTCCACTCAACTCAATGACTAATCAATGACTAATGCTATTTAGCCTTCTCACCCCAATGTACCCCATGTCATGGAAGATCAGAGCCATGTCACTGGCTCCAGCTCTGTCACAGGAGACACACCTTACTCATCAGGACTCTTTGTAATACCCTTTAGCTATTTCTGATCTGGAGTGAGTTAACTTGGTCCCAGAGCAACTGGCTGCCACGTAACTCCTCTTCAGATTTTTGCAATGAATGAAACAATCCCTGCACAGTAGTAATAACAACAACAATGATGATATTAACAAGAATAGCAATACAAGTAGCTACTTGGTAGTTTCTTGTCAATAATGGGTCAAGGGAAGGAGACTAGGTCTCCATAGAGCAGCGTCTCACCGTGAGTGCCATGTAGTCTGTGCCCAGAGCCTCCATTGCACTGCTGGTATCAGGAGGAGCCCAACAAATCTCTGCTACTCATGTAGTCAGAGTCAACTCCAGAGCTCTGTGTGCTGAGGGACAATTTTTTTTCTTTTCTTATTTAAAAGTTGTCGTTTTGGGGGGTTTTGTTTTGTTCTGTTTTTACATAGCAACCACAGTCTCCCCTCCCTCCTTCCTACCCTCTCCCTTCCCACCTCCCCCTCAACCCCCATCCACTCCTCAGAAAGGGTAAGGCCTTCCATGGGGAGTCAACAAAATCTGGCATACCAAGTTGAGGCAGGACCAAGCCCCTCCCCCAAGCATCAAGGCTGAGCAAGGTATCCCTCCACAGGGAATGGGCTCCAAAAAGTCAGTTCATGCACTAGGCATAAATCCTGGTTCCGCTGCCGGGGGCCCTACAAACTGCCCAAGCCACACAACTGTCATCCACATTCAGAGGGCCTAGTTCGGTCCCATGCAGGTTCCCCAGCTGTCAGTCGAGAGTCCGTGAGCTCCCACTAGCTCAGGTCCGCTGTCTCTGTGGGTTTCCCCATCATGATCTTGACACCCCTCCCCCCAATTCATACAATCCCTTCTCACTCTCTTTGACTGGACTCCAGGAGCTCAGCCCAGTGCTTAGCTGTGGATCTCTGAATCTACTTGAGGGACAATTTTTTTTTTCTAAGACAAGGTGTCTCTGTGTAGCTTTGGAGCCTGTCCTGGAACTCACTCTGTAGACCAGGCTATCATCGAACTCACAGAGATCCACCTGCCTCTGCCTCCCAAGTGCTGAGATTAAAGGCGTGTGTCACCACTGCCTGGTATGAGGGACAATTCTTAAATTCCATTTAAAATAAATGAATAAATAAAATAAAGGATCTGTACAGACATCTCCCAGAACTTGCTGCACCTAAGGAAATGAGCTTTTCCCAAGACATTTATTTACTTATTTAACTTTATTTTTTGATGCAACTATATCTGTTTCTGCCTCAATATTCTCCCAAACAGAGGAAAAGGGAGCCAGATTTAGGAGGTATATAATGAGTTTGACTACAAGTCCAGCAGATCTGAAAGCACCTGAAATTCTTCTTGGAATAAGTGGTCAAAGGGCTGTGAGATTCTCGGGACTTGCCATCCTAAATCCACTGTAGGGCCTACGAGGCTTTGTGTCTGTCTCCCTGCTGGAGGGCACCAGCTTCCATCAATGCTGGCTTTAGCAGCTCCTTCACACAGAAGTACTCCAGCAGTTACGTGTGTGGGGACACGTGTGTTGATTTGACTATTACATTAATCTAGCACAACTATCAGAAACCGAATCTGCTCCTGCAGGCATAGAACAGACCATGTAAATATTTGCATACAAATGAGCATATAAACTTCTGAGAGCCATCTTTTATGAGGCGAACTAGTAGCCTACAGAACATCTAGAGACAGCAGCCAGGATTGTGAATACTCTGGAGACCTCACCATGTGAGAAAAAGTTAATAATAACAGAAGCCAGAGACAAAGATTAAAACATTAGAGATGGCATCACTGGTTATTGTTCTAAAGCCACATACAAAAAGGATTTAAGCACTGATTTAACTGTTCCAGTAGCAGAACTGGAACCAAGAAGTAGAGGTCCCCTGCAGGTTGCAGCTCTAAGTACACCAATATGTCCCAGGGCTGGAGCTACCCAGTGTGGATAGGCTGCCCCCCAGGAAGAGCTTCTTTCATCTGATGGAATGACCCAGCAGAGGCTGTAAGCTAAGAAGGGCTTGCACAGGACAAGAGGTTGAGCCCACAATTCTGTCAACTAATGTCACGTGAGAGTGTTACAAGTTTATTTTTCTCAACCACAGAAAGATGTCTGAGTTCCATGAGACCCCAAACAGAAACTATGAGATGAGGAAAATCTTTAGTTAAAATATCTTCAATGAATAAAACTGTAAGTTAGAAAGAGACAAATTAGAGTGTAGCCACCATCCCTCACCTTTTCTGAAGCGCCATTCCCTCTTCTTGTAAAACTCCTATTATTAACATTCTTGTCTGGGGTACAAACAAGCTAGAAAGGGGCTCCCCTATGACTGCCGCTGCCTTAATACTCACCTAATGCTTCCATATTTTGAAAGAGGGTGCACCAAGAGAGGTGAGATAATCTAATGGGAGGGCTTTCGACACAGTATTATTTGAAGGAGAAAGTCTTCCCAGGCATCCTCCAACTAGTCAACAATGGCTGCCATAGTGTTACCAGAGGGAATGGGCATTGGATTCAGAGGAAGAAATCTAGGCTTAGTCCTAATTCTACCTCATACTGCCTATGGGACCTTGGTCAGTTCATTAGTTTCTCTGAACTTTATTTCGCTCGTTTTAATAACAGAGTTACCCACAATGTCTCATACAGGGCCAAAAGAGACACTGAAAAAGAAAATGCTTTTTAAAATGTACAATGATAAGTACATAGCATATTGTAACGATTATGATTGGGCCTAAGTGGGAATACAAAGCAAAATAAGATGGAGTCTGTCTTCAGGAGCTATGGCGCAGCTCAGTGTAAAGTGCATGCTTACCATGCACAAGGTCCTGGCTTCTATCTCCAGTCAAGAAAGAGAGGGGAGAGAGGGAGGAGGAAATCAATAGAGGATAGGAGGGGAGGGGAGGGGAGGAGAGGAGAAGGGAGGGGAGGGGAGGGGAAGAAGAATTTGTTTTCAGACAGTTCACTACTGTGCAACTGGTAAGAGGAGCTGCTTTTCCTCATTTCCCCCTTTAACAGAAATAAAGAAAAGACCACAAAGGTGTCAGGAGAATGGAAAAGATAGCCCTGGCTTAGAGAAGGGACTGAGTCAAACCTTAACCACTCTGGATCCCTGCCCAGAGCCCCACTACCCTCGGGCTTGTGTTGTTCTCTTGACTCCATCTCTCAGGCAACCCAGACCTTTGAACTCACCACCTTTCACAACCATTTCAGGCACAGAGCTCATCCTCGACCTCCTCCCTTCCTGTTCCTGCTTCAGCGAGAGAGAGATGGCTCCCTGAGATGAAAAACAGGCCCGGCCAATTCAGACTACTAAGCCCTTAAGCTTCCTGATTGTCAATGAAGGGCTTCATAATTATATTGCATAGAACTGACTCAGAGCAAAGTAAACTGATTTCCACAGTGAGGGGTGTCCTCTCTCTTCATGAATGGGATAGCACTACAAAAGGAATCAGCTACACTGCAGGACTAAGGGGTTGGCTGAGATTCAAGAGCATATTTCCAGACAAGAAAAAAAAGTACTAAAAATTCGATCTCATGGTTACTGTCTGACTGCTATCTGTCTTTCTGCTCATTGTTCTGCTATAGATTAAATCAGGAGTGAACAAACTTTTTTGTAAAGACCAAACTGATAATCCTAGGTATCTGGGAGTCAAAGAATAGCACATAGGCACCCATATGCAATAAGACAGAAATCTTCACAATTTTTGGCAAAATCTAAAACATGTAATAACTAGGTGAAAAAATTATAACAAATCTGACAATAATAAAAACAAAATTCTTGAAGAGGTAACACTTCATTTGATTGGAATTCAAAGTTATTGTCCTCAGTTACCAAACTCTTACAAAATTCCATGCAATAATGCCGATGTATAATTTTTGAACATTCCATTTGAATGTTTCCATGTGAATGTCTTTCACATAGATATTGCCAAGCACTGATTACAAAAATAAATGAATTTTAGTTAAGCATGCTCCTCACTTGGAAGACAATTACTAGTTTTCTATTACATAGATCTCTTTGCTTTATAACATGTCATTACCATGACCACCACCCACTTCTAGTTGAAGGCTGGAGGAAATCTTTAATTATATATCTCAAAGGACTTTAAAATATGGAAACCTCCTTTACACTTGTACCAAAAAAAAAAATGATGCCAGAGCAATACTTCGAGTTCAGAAAATATATTAACCACAAATTTATGTGGGAATTAAAGGTCCTACTTACTTTATTTTATTCTATTTTTGAGACAGGGACTCATGTATCACAGGGCGGCCTTAAACTCACTATGGAGCCAAGGACAACCTTGAACTTCTGATCCTCCTACCCCCCACCTCCAGAGTGTTGTGATTGCAGGAGTAACTACCATCCCAGAGTGTGTGGTTCTAGGAATCTAACCCAATACCCTAATAAACAGGCACATCTCCAGCCTCCCATTTTAACTTAACAGCACAGGAGTTTTATAAAGCACTATAAAGTGCAGCATAAAGACATTACTTGTGCTTCAAGGAAACATTGAAAGACTGTAACCACAACGCCTCATCAGCATGGCTGCCTAAACGAAGCAAACAGTGATAGACATGCTACAGAAGGGGGAAAGTCACAGGGCCTCAACTTTAG